>JAKJMR010017377.1:0-22182 GCA_024449315.1 Daboia siamensis | reverse complement strand
ATTAGCTTCTGGAGTGTATAGATGAGACAAAAGAGCATAACATATTCGAACGATACAGTTATACTACCACTACATGGACAGTCTTTGTTCAAACAGAACCTTTTGATATCTTCCTTCAGTAACAGTTGTTGGAAGAATATTGGAATCTGGCAAGGAAAGGACCCTTCTGAATTTTGGGATAGTTATATGACTGAGATACCTAGCTGGTAAAGAGTGTGTGCAGAGTGGCTCAAGAAGTGTTTCTAGATAGGGCTGAGAAATCAACTTTCAGCTCTAAATAAATGGCCCTAAGTATCTCAGCTGAATTTTTTTTTGTCCCATAGTTCCAAAGAGGGGGGGCTCTCATCTAAATCAGCTTCATACAGAATATCTTTCTTTTCTATTTTACACTTCAGAAATTCCACACTATTCTTTATCTGTTTGATTTCTCCAGTAAGCTGATGAATTTTCTCACAAATATCCTTTAGGAGTCTATTAATTTTAATTCTAGCTTTGCTTTCATTTGCCTGAATTGCTTGAAGTGTTTCACCTGAATATTCTCCAGAACAGCTCTTAGGGGTTGAGGTTACTCTTAACCTCTTCCTTCTTGCCTTCTCTTTATCACCATATTAATAACTCCCAAACTTTCCCCCTCCTATTTCCCCCACTGCAACAACCCTGTCAGGTGAATTGGAGCAGAACAAGGCGAACGCAACCATCCCTGCTTACAAGAATGGACTTTGGAAGATAATGAAAGCAGGCAGAGCGATGCAAGAGAATAAGGAGTAAGTGAACTTTTGATCTTTGGCTCAATCCACATTGAAGACGTTGAAAGTGAAAGTGCGTAGTTGCAAAAGAGGGAAAAAAATGGCGGCTAAATCTTCTAAACTTACTAAAAGTGCGGGGGCTTCCCCCCTGCCGCAATCTTCAGTGCAAGCCTTAGCACCTCCTGCACCTTTACCTTCGCCTGTTTTAACAGTTAAAGTTTTGCAAGATGCTTTGGAAAAGCATTCACAGCATTTAGCTGAGATGATAGATGAAAAGTTGGATGAGAAGCTGACAGAAATTATGGATGAAAAGTTTACAGTAATAAGGGAGGACATCTTGCTTGCATTTCAAGGCATGGCGTTATGTATTGAACGCCTGGACGAAAGAGTGGAGGATCTCACTCAAAATAATATTAAATTGGATGCAAAGATATTAGAGACAGAGAATGTGGTGGATAAAATTGATTATGATCTGACATTGGTACAATATCATGAAATGGAGTTTGCTGTGAGAATTAGGGGTCTTAAGGAGAATCTCAAGGAAGATTTGAAGAAAATAGTCTCTGTTGCTCTGGAAGATGTGTTGGGAAGGCCAGCTGAAGGAATTGCAGAAGATATAGATAAAATTTTCCGTGTTAATTCCTGGATTGCGAGACAAAGGAAACTACCTAGAGATGTGGTTGTTTATTTTACAAAGAGAGCAACCAGGAATGAAGTTATTCAAGTCTCTTAAGCTTGTGATCGCAGAGCAAGAAGTTCTGGTTTTAAAAGAGATCCCTCCAAAAATTTTAAGGAAACGAAAGGAATTTGCATTTCTGGCACAGGAGCTTAAGCGACGTGATATTAAGTTTAGATGGGAGATCCCAGTGGGTATGGTGGTAATGTTTGAAGACACAAGATACCGTCTTGCTACAGTGATGCAGGCACGTGATTTTTATAGCAATGTTTTAAAAGCAATCCCCATACCACTTCTGGAATCAACAAAGGAGGGAAAGTCTCATGATGCCGAAGGAATACAGACAGATGAGAGAGCAGCAGGAGCGGGTCAAATTTCAACAGTATCAGAAGAAGTAAGAGATCAGAGGATTACGCGTGCTGCTTCGAGACGAATCAGACGTGAGCAAGAGCAGGATCAGCAGAATGTTGTGGAACCTCCAAAGTGTACCTATAGCGAAGCTGTGGGAGGAGCGCGGCCTAAAAATGTGAAGGGGATTCTGGAAGACGCGCTCCAAAAGCTTCGGGTTGCCAGAAATGGTGACTAAGTTTTTAACTTGGAATGTCAATGGATTAAACTCACCACAGAAGAGAAAGAAAATTTTTCAATATTTAAAGCAATTTAAGACTGATGTTATTTGTTTACAAGAAACACATATTAGAGCTATGGACCAAAAGCATTTATTAAATTCAAGATTAGGTACACAATTTATTGCTTCCTCAGTTAACAAGAAAAATGGAGTGGTTATTTACGTTAAGAATACAATTACAGCAGAGTTAATCGAAGCAGATCAACAAGGAAGATATGTTATTGTGGACTTGTTAATAGAAGGCAAAAAAACTCTTTTGGTCGGATTATATGCTCCAAATCAACAGCAAGCTGATTTTTATAGTTTATTACACAGCAGGATTACCCAATTGGATTACAAATCTTTTATTTTTATGGGAGACTGGAATGGTGTTTTGAATGTACAAATGGATAAGAGTGGATCTTATAGAAGTACCCCAAGTCATGCTAAATTGCCTAAATCTTTTTTTGAGATGATGGATGATATGGATTTACGTGATGTTTGGAGGGAGAGGAACTCACAAGAAAGGGACTATACTTTTTTTTCTGATAGACATCAATCTTTTTCCAGGATTGATTTTATATTATTGACTAATGATCTTTTTTTTAGAACTAAGAAGATAAAGATTTGTTCAAGGACTATGTCTGATCACAGCCCAGTTTGGTTAGAGATTGGAAAAGACATTAGAGAACGACGCTCCTGGCGTTTAAATGAGAATTTGTTCAGAAATCAGAAAAATGTGGAAGAGTGTAAAAAACAGATGAAGGTTTTTTTTGAAACAAATATGCATAAGGGTACTTCTATGGAAATGGTATGGGATGCTAGTAAGGCGTATATGAGAGGTGTGTTGATATATCTTAACAATAAATATAGACGTAATTTGGAATTTAGGAGGAAAGAATTAGAGACAGAGATTAAGGAAAAAGAAAAGGTTTTAATTTTGAATCCATCGGATGTGAAGATTAAAGAGACTATTAAGTTATTAAGAGGACAATTTGACAAGTTAATGGCTGATCAGGTGGCAACTAATTTACGGTTTGCAAGGCATAATACTTTTTGCAATGCCAATAAACCAGGTAGATGGTTAGCTTATATGCTAAGGAAGAAGCAAAGGGTTTCTAATATAGATAAAATAGAACATAAGGAAAAGATTGTGTATCAACAGAATCTTATCAAGGAAACCTTTGTTGATTTTTATTCTAAATTATATGCTAGAGATAAGATTAATGAAATGGACATTGATTTATATTTAAAAGACTTTAGCATCCCGGTTCTCACGCAAGAGCAAAAAGAAGAGATGAATCAGTTGATAACTGAGGAAGAAATATTTTTGGCAATTAAACAGTTAAAAGTAGGTAAAGCGCCAGGCACAGATGGTTTGACTGCTGCGTATTATAAAAATCTACACTTTGAGATGATAAAGCCATTAAAGGAACTGTTTCAGACAATTCAAAAAGGGGGAGGAGTGCCTCCGTCTTGGAAAACTGCTTTTATTTCTTTAATCCCGAAAGAAGATCAGGACGTTACTCAAGCAAGAAATTATAGGCCAATATCACTTTTGAATACGGACTACAAGATATTTGCTAAGGTTTTAGCTAGTAGACTGATGAGGGTATTGCAACAGGTAATTCATGGTGATCAAACTGGGTTTATAAGTGGTAGACAAATGAAAAATAATGTGAGACATATAGTTGATTTGTTGGAATTTTTGGAAAGGAATAACCAGATCTCTGCAGCATTGATCTTTTTGGATGCTGAAAAAGCCTTTGATCAATTGGATTGGAAATTTTTGCTGAAAGTATTAGATAAAATGAATTTTGGGGATGAATTTTTACAACCAATCAGGGCATTATATCAAAATCAAACAGCTCGAATAATAGTTAATAATAGTTTGACTGAAGTGTGTAATATTGAAAAGGGTACGAGGCAGGGTTGCCCGTTATCACCTTTATTATTTGTCTTAACGTTGGAGATATTACTGATTAAAATACGGAATTCGGAAACAATTAAGGGAATTCAAATAAGAGATCAGGATTACAGATTGAGGGCGTTTGCGGATGATCTGGTTATTACGTTGACACACCCAGAAAATTCTGTTATGGAATTGATGGAGTTAATATCGCAATATGGGAAAGTTTCTGGATTTAAGATTAATATACAAAAAACTAAAATGTTATCTAAAAATATGACAGTTTTACAAAAGGTAGCTTTAGAAAGCTTAACTGGATTTGAAATTGTTGAAAGGGTTAAATATTTGGGGGTATACTTAACACCCTCAAATGTTAAATTATATAAAAACAATTATGAAAAGTTATGGAACAAAGTGCAAAAAGAATTGGATAGTTGGAAAAAAATTGCAATTGTCATTATTGGGAAGAATTGCAGCAGTAAAAATGAATGTATTGCCAAAATTTTTATTTTTGTTTCAAATGATACCCATTCTTAAAAAGGATTCAAATTTGGAGGAAGGGTATTAATAAATTTGTTTGGGCAGGGAAAAGGCCACGGGTTAAATTTAAAATTATGCAGGATACGCGTGAAAGAGGTGGTCTAAAAATGCCCAATCTTAAATTATATTATGAAGCTGCTGCATTATCAGCTATAAGTGATTGGATTAATTTGACACAGGGGAGATTATTAAATCTTGAAGGGCATGATTTGTTATTTGGTTGGCATGCATATTTATTGTATGATAAGAAGGTAGACAATGTGTTTAAAATGCATATTTTGAGGTATGCTCTGTTGCAAATTTGGAAAAAGCATAGACAAAAGTTAAATTACAAGATACCTTTATGGGCAATACCCAAGCACGCAATAGAGAACATAAATGTTGGATTTAAACATGATGTGACTACATATAAGGAAATTTTGAGTTTGGAGAGGAATGTATGGTGTTTGAAGTCATATAATCTTTTACGAGAAAAAAAGATTGTACAAACTTGGTTTCAATATGGGCAATTACAAGCCAGGTGGAAAGTGGATCAGAAAATTGGTTTTTTAATGGATGATGAAAACTTGGTAAAGCAAATTAGAAATCAGGGACCAGCACATATCAAACGGATATATCTTGCATTGATAGAGATTGATTCAGAAACAGAAATTGTTAAGGATTGTATGATAAAATGGGCACAGAATATTCACGAAGTTATTACAATGGACACTTGGGAAAAGATCTGGGTTAGAAATGTGAAATTTACGCAAGCCCAAAACTTAAGAGAGAATTTTTATAAAATGTTTTATAGGTGGCATTTAGATCCTAGAAAGTTAGCAAGTATGTATCCGAATTATCAGCCTAAATGTTGGAGATGTGGCGGTGAAGATGCAACGTACTTTCATATATGGTGGACTTGTAAAAAGATTAAAGCATTTTGGATTAAAATTTGGTGGAATATGCAGAAGATATTCAAGAAAAGGATAAAGTTTTGTCCGCAGTTGTTTTTATTGGGTATTATTACTGATACTACCGTGCTGGACATTAATTTGATGTTGAACTTAATTACGGCAGCGAGACTTTTAATAGGGCAATATTGGAAGAAGGAAGAATTGCCGACTATAGAGGAATGGACTTTAAAAGTTTCCAACCTGGCGGAAATGGCGAAGATTTCAGCATATTTGAAAGACCATTCGCAACAACGATATATTGTGGAGTGGAAGAAATGGATTGATTACATCCAGAATAAATACCGGACTAAAAAGTTTCATCTAGCATTTGAATAAGTATATTGCTTGTAGTCAATATATAAGAGCTAAAGTGCGAGAGACTTAATAGTTTATTGTTAGTAGTATATGGGAGTTTATGATTGGTTACTTTATTTTTATACCTTGTATCCAGCTCTGGGAAGTCGGGGGGGGGGTGGGGGGAAGGGAAGGGGAGGGTGAGAGGGTGGGATAGGGTTGGGAAGGGAGGGAAGGGTTGGGGGAAGGGATGTAATAAATAAAATGTATTGAAAAACTTTTTAATAAAAAAAAAAAAATTCCAAAGAAAAGTTTACAGTTTCAGAACAGAATGTTTTTTCCCCTGCTAGGTTATAAGTGATAGGAATGGAGTCTAGCCATGTCAGAGCAATTCTTTATAGCTCCCCATTTATTTATGATGATTTTAAAATCCCTTCCAAACAGAGGAGGCTAAGATTTAAGAAGTTTTCAACTTTCTGATCCAAAAACCTAAGACTTTGGGGTTTTAAAAACGGATTAATATTGGCTTTTAAGGTTCTCTGTTATGAAATTTATTAATTTATCAGAATATAAAATACAAAGAAAATTTTAAAAAATGGGGAACTAGGGGAGAAAAAAAAATAAAGGGAGAAAGAAGGGACTAGAAGGGAAAAAACTGTTGACTTCTGATAATAAAAGTAGAGCCTCAACTTTTTACTTTTACATAATAATTACTAGCCATTTCTAATCAGCACAAACCCATCTAATCAGCAAAATCAAAATTTCATTTTTTATCACAATCACAAAATCCAGAAGTGCTTTGCAAATGGAAAGAAGATTAGGTTCTTTTTTTAAAATAAAATAATCAATTTTAACTGTCTATTTTTTTCCTTTGGTGTGGGAAATAATATATATTTCTGTTAGTAATTAATCTTTTTAAACTATTAACCAAATTTATTAACTCAGGTTCTTTCTTTAAAGGAGAAAAACCTTTTGTTTAAACCCATTTTAAGACTCAAGACTTTTCTTTGAAAATATTTCTAAAATCAATAAATTTTAGTACATCTTTTTACTTCTAACATACCTTCAAATTCACTTTCAATAGCATTTACTAATTTTAAGAATTACTTAAACTTTGTATATATAAAACATTTTTCACTTTATAAACACAAAACTACATTAGAACTTTCTTTCAATTACATATATCAGATTTGTAAAGAGCTGTCTTAACTCCAGTTGCTTCATTAAGTTTAAGTCACTCCCTTCCACTTATCCTCAGAGAACAAAATCTTATTTTTCTCTGGAATGACTGTCAAGTCTCTTTTTCTCAAAGAATTTTCATCCTTGTTAGTATCCATGAAGAAAAAGTCCCAAACTTGTCCTTTTGAGAGTTGTGGATTTACTTGGAACTCTTGTTTCAGTTGCGCTGAGAGGGTTGGATTCAATGCACCATCATAATAAAGACTGGTGTCATATTTGTATTCGATAGTTGCATTTAAATCATATCAGAATTCCCCAACCTTTCTAGGTTGGCGGCTCAGGGGGTGGGGAGAGGAAAAGAAGGGATGGTTTTGTGGAGGGGCAGGTGTGTGTGTGCGCGTGCACATAAGCACCAATTGGCCACTGGGCCATGTGAGTGGCTTGCCTGTACATGAGTGTGTGTGTGTATGCATACAGACCCACTTGTGCGAGTATTGCCAATGTTTGTGGCCCCGCTCACATGAGCAGGGCCATGAGCACTTGTGCGAGTGAGGCTGCAAGCACCCATGACACTCATGGGTGTTGAAAACACCTGCAAAGCTTGTGACAACACTGATGCAAGTGAGACTACAAACACCCGTGATGCTCATGGCAAAGCTCGTGCGATGGGGCCACAAATGCCCGTGACACTCATAATAATGCTTGTATAGGCAGGGCTGCAAATGCTGGTGACCAATAGACAATGGCCCAGTAGTGAGCCACAACCCATAAGTTGGGGACTCCTGCTTTACATTGTCAGGTTTTTGTGAAATTGTGTCAGTGGTCTGATACTTTTTATACATGACTGCACCTCTTGCTCTTCTTTTATATCATCTATAACATATTTTCCTTTATGACATCCTTAAAACATAATTGGTCTATAAAGTGAATTATTTTCTATAAAAATATACCGTATTTTCCGGCGTATAAGACAATTGGGCGTATAAGACGACCCCCGACTTTTGAGAAGATTTTCATGGGTTAAAAAGTAGTTTTCCCTATGTGGTGCTCCTCAGGTGCCTTAGAGTTAACAATGCTCAAAATTGTTCTGGCTGAGAATTTTAATTTTCACACATCTGGAGAATGCCAAGCTAGGGAAAGACTGATTTAACCAAAATGTTTTGATTCTCAGCATCTTAGGCAAAAAGAGACAATGACGCTTTTATCTTAGCTGTTTGAATATACAGAGTCTTGATGTTTAACATTCATTGTTTGCTTCTGATCTTTCTAAATAAACCCAGCCTATTTTTATTTGTGCACAGCTTAGCAAGCCATTAAACTGTGACCTTATTTTTATTTTATAAATATCCTCAGTAGCAGAATCTTCTAGATATGTCCAGCTCTCTCCAGTTGACTGACATACAAAAAAGATGCATTTCTAGTATGTTGCGAGCTTTAGTACACTTGTAGTTATGAGGCAATGTAGGAATACAGTACTATGGACTTGAATGGTTCATGTAGATTTTATTTGCATATTTGTAACACTCACACTTATTAATGATAACACTTTTTAGTAGTCCCAAAGGTGCTTTTTCCAAAAGGCAACTGGCCTTTCTTGGGTTTTTTTCCTTTGAAAATGTTTTCACTTCTCATCCAAGCAAGCTTCTTTAGTTAAACTAAGAAGCTTCTTGGATGAGAAGCAAAACGTTTGCACAGGGGGAAAAAACAACCACCAAGAAAGTTCAGTTGCCTTTTGGAAAAAAAACACAACCATGACCTGCATGACTGAGAATCTCCACAAGCATTCTCTTTGGTATGATTGTGCCTGTCTAGACAAAGTGAACAAACTGCTTCTGCCAGACATAAGTAGGAAGTCAGGGCTGCTTCTCAATTAGGTGAAGGTTTATCAAGAGCTTTTGGCCTTGAGATCAGCTTTGCTCTGCCTTGCCTAAACCTTGTCTCCTCTTGCCTTGGCGCCCCCTTCTACTTCAGCCACACGCGCTGGCTGTTTCGGCCAGGAGCAACGAGCATTGTGGCCCAACACTTCGGGAAGGCACCAGATCTGAAAGAAGGCGGTTCTTTCCATAGGTTAGTTAATGAACAGGGCAGTGGAGGAGTGGGGGGGGGGAGAAACGGGCTCAGCCCTGCGCCGCAACTTTAAGATTCACACACACACCCTCCCCAAGGACACCTTCTACTTCAGGACGGAGGGGCGACCCCGGGCTGCTGAAAGCTCCAGCGCCAGCTTTCCACTGCGGTCTGCCTGTCGCAATTCCTGAGCTGCGCCTTCCCGGGCCAGTGTTGCTGTAGGTCTGCCACGGCACCATGCCCTGAAGTCAAACTCCCAGGGTCAGGTGAAGCTTAGCTCTGCACAAACATGTCAGGTCGGCCTCCGCCTGGCTTCCCGTGCTCCCTTGAGCTCTCGTGCTCGTGGAGCACCAGCGGCTTGGCACGCGCTTAACTCCCGCTCCCTTCCCCCCCCCCAAAAAGGGCTGCTGCCCTAGGATGCCGGTAAGCTGGAGCCTCAGCCTCGGTTGGGCTGGTCGGTTTAATTATGAGGAGGCCGTCTTTCACCGTTCTCGAGCTCTGGATTTGTCCATTTCCACTAATGTCTCTGCTCCCGAGGATTGAATTACTATTTTCCGGCGTATAAGACGACTGGGCGTATAATACGACCCCTGACTTTTGCGAAGATTTTCATGGGTTAAAAAGTCTCTTATACGCCGGAAAATACGGCACTTGTTTTTAACCATTTTCTTAGCTCCCTCTTGTGGTCAAAGAATAATGTTTTTATAAAGTAGTAATTGATTCCTAGCCAGAGTTCATAAAAACTGAAAAGTTTCAGTCATCCACAATAGAGCAGTGCAAAGCAACAGATTACTTAAGTGTAGTAAAATAAAGTCACAGATTTCCATTATGTTTCTCCCATCAATTTTTTAAAAACCTGATACTCCATACTTATTTTAGCATGCCTTCAGCAACCCTCTTCCTTGTTATAACAATAAAGACTCAAAAATGGTGCATTTAGTCATAGCAAACTGTGACTAAAACAAGCCTCTTTTAGCTAATACAGATAATAATCCCATAAATTAAGAAATGAAAGGCACAATTTACTCTCTGTTTGAAAAATAAATTCCAAAATGGGTTTCTTTTTCAACAGTGAAGTGATTCAGCCCCACCCCCAGCTGAACGGCTTACCAGCTACTCTGAAGCACATTTCCTGAAGCTTCTTCCAGACTACTGCTATCTGGAGGATCTTCTGGGGTGATTTTAGGACTGTCCCTTACCAAGGAGAATCATATAAACTAAAGAAATGCCTTTTTCTTCTGTTATTAAGTTGAAAAAAACACCATTCCAGAGAGACAAACCTCCCTGGGCATTTATCATCCATCCGCTATGGTCATGTGAAGCCCTTTAATATTGGCCATTAAGGTTGTCTGGATATTCTGTTATTTCAGAGTCTCCTGCTTCAGACTCAAGGTAACTGTAATTTCTTCCCATCAATCCTATCAGTCAATCCTGAAACATGCAAAAGAAAGGGAAAATATTTTGGTTAGCAAATATGCAGGTTTGAGTCCCACCAGGCTCAAGGTTGACTCAGCCTTCCATCCTTCCAAGGTAGGTAAAATGAGGACCCAGATTGTTGGGGCCAATAAGCTGACTTTGTAATAATGCCATTGGGGGGGGGCGAAACCCCTAATAAGCAGGCATATACATAGAATGAAGGCTATTGCTAAGCACATTGATTTGTGCTTAGATTGTAAGCCGCCCTGAATCTTCGGAGAAGGGCGGGATATAAATGGGATTAAATAATAAATAAATAAATAATAAATAATATTCAGCATCTGTAATACAATGATTCTACAGTGTAATCACATACTTGCTTCTAAGAAGATTTGGAAGATGTCATGAAAAAAATTGCCCTATCTTTTTTAGGCATAAATATATTTTAACTTATTGTAGCATCAGTAATCAAGCAGGGATTGTACTAAAGCAAAAACTTTAGATTTTGACAATTGGAGATTGTTATCTGCTTCAGAAATCTATCTATAGGTAAATATGTAGCAATTTGAAATCAGAAAAGCTAGCTAAGCATCTCACTTTCCCCATAGATTGCAGAGCAGTTATACTCAGTCATTTGGACTGTAACATTAGGCATCCATTTTAGGCCAAGTGGAATAGCATGTACTTATGTCATATAGCTTCCTGCTCATCGTATGTTTTACTGCAAATTTTGTTGTGATTTATTCAGTTGTTCCCTTATATATTGTTCTGTGATTATAATATTTTTGCCTTTTATTTGAATGCATCCACCCCAGCAAGCTAGGTACTTCATGATAGTAATGTTTTCTTCTCTTAACAGAACAGTCCTGAGGAGGAGACTGAATTAAAGAAATTAAAAGTTTTGGAGAAATCAGTGGAACATCTTGCTAAAAAAATAGATGAAGTAAATAAAGAGCTTAGAGAGATTCAGAAAGTAAGTTACTTTACATTTCAATAGTTAATATATATTTGTAAAAGTCAAGTATAGATTTGTCAATTTAGAATCTGACAAAATCTAGCAAAATATATAGTCAAAAGTATATATGAATATGAAAATGAATTTTCTTCAGAATGATTGCTATATAATATGTAGGGCTCTGGAGGTATGACTCTGAGATGTGTGTAGGTGTAACACAGATCATGCATATTTTACTCCAGAATTGTGATAGATTTAATTTAACTGAGATTTGGGAAGGCACTCCCAGTGAGGGAAGAGTGATATGTCTTCGACTATGAGTGTTATTAACATTATAATAGAGCCTATATCTGCATGTAACTCTCCCAATTAATGTTGTGGAATTGTAAGACTGTGTGATCTGTACATGTGATATTGGGGAAGGACTGTATAGATTCAGAGTTGAGGTAGAAGACAACCAGCTTGTATAGCAGTAGGGAGAGAAGAAAATATGAGAGAATAGAAGCCTGCACATGAAGGAAGTTTGAGTATGTGATGTTGATGAACAAATGTAAGTCAATGGTGTACCATGCTTACTGATGTATTTTAGTAAATTTCATTTATATTCATATGAGTCAGTGCTTTTCTGCATAGAAAGTTGGACACACATTGCCTGTTAGTATACATGGAATTAGTTATAGAATTATGGATATTATAGGAACATAGCTCTTACAGCTATAATAATAAAAATGCCTCCTATTCCAATTAACTTATGAATAAGCATAATGTAAACAGTGTGTTTTTCATATAGGATTTTCTTGCAAAGAATAATCAAACTGAAGCTCTTAGTCAGTTGGATAAGCGGATAAAGGGAATTGCTGAGCAGTTTATGAAAATTCTGGAACAAATAGATGCTATTGTAAGTAAATAATGACAACATATTATGGTTAACTGAAAGAAATTTCAGTTCTTTAATTTTAAATGATGTTGATATCAGTTATTAAGCATGGTTAATCATAATAGTCAACATAAATAAATTTATAATAATTGCTATATTGATATAGTACCTTATCACAGAGGTTACCAACCTTCAATGATCTAAGTAGTTCCCTCACCCCAACAAAATCTTCTGAATTGTTAAAAGACTTTTAAATCCACAAGATTTGCTGAACTTCATATCCAGATTTTATGAAGTTTTGTGGAATGTCAAATTCTCATGAGATTTTGGCCATTTTATTTATTTTATTTTATTTTCAATTAAATTCTTGGTGTTTATGGACATGATTTTGGGCCACCAATTTGACACCCCTGTTTTAAATCATTAGTTGTAAAATCTCCTTTTGAGAAAACTGCATGTTATTAGTTAATTTTAATGTTAGCCATTTTTAATGCAGACTGTCAAGCCCTCAGAGGCTGGAAAGTCCTGAACAGAATTACACTTATGTACCTTCCCCTGGCAAATCAGCCCCAACATTCCCCATGGTCCACAAGGAACTGAAAAGAGTTGATGACAAAAGCAACATTGGTGGAAAACAAAGAACGAATTCAACTAAACACGTATTAAAGCTATGATTAAGGTGTACCTTGTACAATAAAAGCAGTGAAATGTCACTATTTCTCTGCACATTGCATCCACAGAGTGTCACCCATTGGGCTTGTTCAGGGCATCTGGTCCCACCTTTGGGAAAAGTCTCAGACGATCATCTTCAGGGCCTCACAGAAGAGTTTGTGCAACACTTGATGGATAAAATCACTCAGATTCACTCTTGATTGGAGTCCAAGTGTATTGTAATTCCATTTGAAATGCCCAGGGAATGGACTTACCCTATTATGTGGGAGCAGTTTGATGAAGTAGGTAGGATCTTTGGGACTGTAAGTGCAATTACTTGCTTATTTGATCTCTGTCCCGCTTGATTATTGAAAACGTCCAGAACAGTGAATTCTGGGTGGGTGCAAGGAACAATTAAAGTATCACTGCAGGAGGGGAAGTTCCCGACATCCTTTAAAAAGGCCGTGGTCTGTCTCTCCCTCAAGAAGCCATTATTAGACCTCACTGTACACGTAGTCCTTGAAGTACGAACCTTATGGACCCTGCCCATTAGGCTTGTAAATCAAAAATTCATCAATGACTCAGATTCAGTTTTACAAATTTTTAAAATCAAATGCATAATTGAATGAAATAGGTTGTTAAATGAACGAAGGTGTGACTTACTATTTTCTCCGATTTGCTAATCGATCGCTGCCACGTTCAGTTCAGTTAATTCAACTGAAAAGCTTTCCTGCCCCTGCCCATTAGCTATTTGTGGTGCAGCCAGCTCAGGAACTAAACTGCCTCCAAGGTGGGCTTGCAGCCATTGCAATTGCTTTTTTGCGTTTTTTGTTTTTTTAAAAAAAAACCAACGGCTGCTATTGTAGTTAGTTCAAGCATTTTCAGCTGCCCAGAGCAAGTGCTTAAAAAAAACAACCCACTTGCCACTATTTAGTTTAAGAGTCTCCAGCCAGGCACAGAAAGGGAGATAGGGGAGGGATTTACAGAACTCTCAGCTTGCAACAGTAATAGAGATGGAAGGGACTTTGAGGTCATCTAGTCTAACCCACTGTTCTCATAACAAAGTATTTCTGATAAATGCCTATCCAGTCTTGACCAGGGACCAAAACATCCCCTCCTGACTTCAGGAAATTGCATTCGTAACCTGACTGGCCCAGGCAAGTCACAGAGTTAAAAATGGCCATGGCTTGCAGCAGTAACTGAATCCAAGTCACATGGCTATAGAGCCCTCTTTTTGCTCACAATTTTGAATTTCTAATGTAAGTAGCCTTTCTGAATAAATTTGTTTTTGTGAAAACTTGCTAAATGAACATTCATACTTGGGGGATTACTGTACTAGACAATTGTCATGTAGTTTCCCACTTTCCCTTTCTAGACAAGGTGATGAAAAAAATGATTGCATTGCAGCTCCAGAAGGTCTTGGATGACACAGATTACCTAGCTTCCTTTCAATCAGGTTTCAGACCTGGTCATATGACAGAAACAACATTGGTCATACTAGTCGATGATCTCTGCTGACAGTATAATAGAGGCAGTCCATCCTTTCTTGCTCTTCTTGACCTTTCTGCAGTTTTCAATACCATCAACCATCACTTTTTGGACCAGCTGCCAGATTTGGGACTGGGCAGTACAGTGTTGCACCAATTTAGTTTCTTTCTCCATGACCAATTACAATCTGGGTTAATAGGCTGCTTCTTTGTGAGGTTCCACAGGGCATGGTATTCTCTCCACTCCTTTTTAGCTTCTATATACTGGGTGAGATCATCCAACACAATGAGATGAGATATCATCAATATACTGATGATACTCAGCTTTACATCTTCACCACTAGTACCCAAGGGATGCTATAGCTGCCTTTCACAGTACCTGGTGGCTATGGGGGCCTGAATGGGAGAATTGGTCTTCACGACCAATTCCCCTGGTGGATGATTAAAATGCGCCTCTGATGCTTCTAACTTCTGACCCGCTTTTGGTTTGTGCCCAACTACAAGAGGCACAGGGGCATTGGCAGGAGCGGTGCTGGAAAGCATTGGCGATATAAGGGAGGCTGGAGTGTAACATTCATCAGCACCATTTGGATGGCAAGGGGAGGGGATGACAGGCTTTGCTAGCAGCATTTGGATAGGCAGGGTGGGAGATGAAAAGAGTGGCTGAAATGTACTCTTCTTATGACCAGGATCTGTAATCTATTTTTCCAGAAAGATACACATACCAACATGCATACCCCTTCCATGGGTTTAAATTAAACATTAATTCTTAATCGTGTTTCATTCGTTAGTTCAACTGGGATGAACTTTGGGGTTGGCCATGGAAAGATGTGTGCATTGGTGTGTGTCTCTCACTGGAAAGATAGGTTTCAGGTTGCTGCTGGCTTACTTTAAAATGATTCCCAATTTCCCTTTTTTTTTCCTTTCTGGGTTCCTTTTTGTCAAAGTTCAGCAGCTGTGATGGATTCTGGTAGCCAACCAACTGGGATGAGCATTCCCCCCCCACACACACACTGTGTTAGAGCTGTGGCTGCCTTCCTGCCAATCTCCCCCAGCCCACTTTTAATCTGCTTTTGCTGGGATGGTGATCGCCCCCTTTTTTCAAGGCAGCTCTTAAGTTTCCCCCTTCCCCCCAGTGCAAAGAACTCCACAGTGCAAAAACAAGTGCAAGAAATGTTTCAGGTGTGGAAAATAAAGGGCAGTTTCTGAATGAAGAGACATATTGGGTCAGGGAATGTTGCTGCAAGTCTGCAACATGTACTCGTTGTCAGAGGTTCCCTGTTGATGTTGTCCTGGGTTCCCGCAGGAACGAGTCTCAGCCCTCGCTGAGACAATTTAGGGGGTCCTCGCAAGGACGAAAGAAGCCAAATAAAAACAAACACCACACCAGAAGTTTCTCAAGATGAGAGAGCACGAAGTGCCCGGGGTGATGTTATGTCCCCCGAACAGATCGCAGCAGTCTCTTTTTATTAGGCAGTTTTAAAAGGGAGGGGTCACTACAGCAAAAAGAGATAGCATATAAAAAATACCAAACAGCGTGAGTCAAAACATACGTGTTAACAAAACACCACCTGATTTACAGGAAATCATACACTTTAGCAAAATAAAAAACCTAATCTCAAAGAAAGCAAAACTAAGCAATGGAATGCTAATTGGATACTAAATCATATCTATCCTATCTTAGAAAAAGTGAAACTTAATTTGAAGAGCAATGGAATTTTTGGGTGCTAATTGGATATTGTAAATCATGTTTGTCAGGTACCAGACACCATGCAGCACGGGAAAGGGTCAGGGCAAGGTCTCATGGCTATGAGGCCCAAGGAGAAACCTGAACCAAGGATATATCCATAAGGGAAGAGGCATATTGGGAGGGCATGTTTAGTGGCATGGGATTGTGGCCCCAGTAGACCTGCATGGGGGCCAAACCCTCATTCTTCAAACTAAGGGGATGGTGGCGCATGGGAGGCTACCCATTGCACCTGATACCTGCATGCACACATTTTGACCTTCCCTCCTTGCCCCCAAACTAATAGATTTTTCCCCAAGTTGTGTGAGAATTTAATGCCCCAAATGTGGTAATATCACTGCTGGCAAAGCCTCTCTGTTACACATACACAGACACACACACACAACGCTATTCAAATGCTGCTGGCAAAGCCTCTCTGTCACCCCTCCCCTCATCATCCAAATGCTGCTGGCAAACATGACACCGCAGCCCCCCAGCACCTGCTAAACCACCGCTGATTTACAGCACTGCTCCTGCCAATGCCCCCATGCCTCTCCCCATCAGGCGCATGCGAAAAGTGAGCTAGAAATGCTAGAGGCACATTTAATCGTCCTCTGGAGGAATTGACTGTGAAGACTTGGGATATAATGCATTAGCCATGATTAGGCAGTCTTGGAGAGGCAGTGAAGTTGTGGCGGTGATATATCAGCCGTAAACTGCTATGGTGGGTCAGCCAGGATGAAATGGGCAGTGTCACGTGGCCATTTGCTGGTCCATTCTGGCAAATAAATTTCATAACGCTACATTATTAATTTTAAAGGGACGTGGTGGCTCAGTGGGTTAGGACGCTGAGCTTGTCGATCAGATGGTCGGCAGTTTGGCGGGTTGAATCCCGAGTGCCGCATAGCAGAGTGAGCACCTGTTACTCATCCCAGCTTCTGCCAACCTAGCAGTTCGAAAGCACGTAAAAAATGCAAGTAGAAAAATAGGGACCACTACGGTGGGAAGGTAACAGCGTTCTGTGCGCCTTTGGCGTCTCGTCATGCCGGCCACATGACCACGGAGACGTCCTTGGACAAGCGCTGTCTCTTCGGCTTTGAAACGGAGATGAGCACCGGCCCCTAGAGTTGGAAACGACTAGCACACATGTGCGGGGGAACCTTTACCTTTATCTATTAATTTTTTTAAAAAGCTTTGACTCCATTTCTGGAGAAAAGTTGTGTAAAAAATAATTAGAAGCTTCAATTGATATTAGTATACTGCTGGCATTCATAAAAATATTGCTTAATAACATATATATTCAATTAAGGTCAGCTTTCTGCTGTGGCACTTATCTTCAAGATGTTAAACAAAAGTATATTTTAAAACTTTCGCTGTTTAACTTCTACATCAAAGAAATGAGGGAAAACCTTTTACCTCCAAAACATCAGCCCATAAATCTAACTGGCAGACTTATATCATTATTTTTATATATAGACAACCAGTATCTGAACTCTCTACTACCTAAGACAGGGGTCTTCAAACTTGGCCCTTTTATGACTTGTGGACTTCGACTCCCAGAATTCCTCAGCCAGGCACACTGGCTGAGGAATTCTGGGAGTTGAAGTCCACAAGTCATAAAAGGGCCAAGTTTGAAGAGCCCTGACCTAAGAACTCACCATACATCTCATGTAGCCTGAGTCCAGTAAAGCCAACACCTTCCCCTAGGCGCCCGATGACGGCACAATCAGCTATACTGGAATTGTGACGAGATTCAAGGGCGACTTACCAGGGAGACATTATTGGAGTTCATGTTACTCCTCTCCAGTATGGTTGGAGTTCCCTGATCTCCATAGCTAGGCAGGGAGAACTCAACGATTTTGAGTCCCTCCAACACTGTCTTGTGGGCCCTCAGGCTGAGCTTTCCCACTTTCTTCCTAGCATTGCCACTGGGTTTTGGGATTGTTTTGGCAAGTCGGTGGCATGGTGCCCTTCCCACATTTGAAGCAGCCAATGAGTTGGCATATGGGCATCCAGGTGTTCTTGGGGCATCCTCCTTCTCCATGGCGGAGGAACAGTGCCATCTGTGGGCATTGTGGCTGTGATACCTGGCCAAGTTGATTTCCACCTCCTTAGCTAGTATGTACCACAGGTCTAGAGTGCAGGGGGCTCCCCGCGAAATGCAGGTGTTGTGTACATATTGTTGAGCCTATCTTAGAAGCATTCTATCAGGATGTCTTCCGGCTAACTGGCAGGGCAGCTCATGGAACTCTTGATTGTAAGCTGTCACTCCCCTGCGGTCATAGTTGATGGTTTTGATGCAAGTTTGTGCTTTGCACTAAGGCAAGTGGATTTCTAAATTAAAATTAAAAATGAGTAAATAGAAGAATGTTTTAAGTATCATGTTTTAAGTCTCATGTTGGTATATAACCTCACTCATCTATCCAAAAAGAAACTAAATGATACAATATTTTCCAAGAAACAAATTGCAGATCTTTCAGTGAAAATGAAGTGATAGTGAAAGGGATTTTCATTAAACTAATATATCTACTGGGAACAAAGTCAATTATGGCCCTTCTTAGAGATTCCTGATCTGTCCTATGAACGACTTCTTTCTTCAGAGGGTAAAAAAAGGCATCAAGTGAAGAATAGTTTAGATTTAACTATACATGAAATGGAACATCAAAACAATTCTTGATTTTAAGGAAAACTGTGTGTAGTTAAACACATAGCTTAGACTTGCACAAAATAGATTTTAATAAACTCAGCAATAATAAGATTTTCATGATAGGAGAAGCTAAAGAGAGCCAATGTGGTGTAGTGATTGAGATGTAATGGAATGGAATAGAATGGAATGGAATCATTGGGCTGGAAGGGACCTTGAAGGTCTTTTAGTCCAACCCCTCTGCCATGGCTGTCCAGACAAATGGTTGTCCAGTCTTTTCTTGAAAACCTGCAGCAATGCATGTCTATGAAGATTCTCAGTCATCAGGTCATAGTTTTCTCAAAGGTGTGTGTGTGTGTGTGTTTTGTGTTTTTTTAAAGCAGCTGGACTGATTTTTTTCAGGAAGGAGAAGAAAAAGACATTTTGCTTCCCATCCAGGAAGCTTGGTTAGTTGTACATAGGAAGCAAAATATCTTTTTCTTCTCCTTCCTCAAAAAAAATCAGTCCAGTTACCTTTTCAAAAAACACCTTTGAGACTCCAGCAATGGAGCACCCACAGCTACAGGAGGCAAGCTGTTCCATTGGTTAATTGTTCTCCTTAGTTCCTAGCTGTATCTCTCTTAATGAGCTTCTACCCATTGCTTCTTGTCCCATCCTTAGGAGCTTTGGAGAATAAGCAGGTTCTCATGTACTGGAAGACAGCTATCATGTCACCCCTAATTTTTTCCTTCAAATTTGCAGACATATCTAGCTCCCTTAATCATTCCTCATATGATTTATCCTGCCGACTCCTTACCTTTGTAGGTCTTCTCTGCACTCTTTCTAGGGTCTCAGCATCTTCACTGTATCATGGTGATCAGATTTGGATGCAGTGTTCCAAGTGTAGCCTCATTTGTACAGAATTAAGCAGTATTATCACTTCTTGTGTTCTTTTTTTATTGAAAAGTTTTAAAATACATTTTAAAAACATAAACGTATTTTCTGGTCTTCTTTCCATCTAGCTTGTAACTGTCCATACTGAAACCAGGTCTGAACTATTTTTTCTTCTTTTAAAATATTAAACAACTTTAATTGTTATACATTCCTTTCCATTCTAAGAATTTCTTTTTATGTAGTCACATCATGTTTAAATCCCACATTTATATTTTCTATTGCGTGTTTAGGTATTGCCCAAATTGGTATTTTATAATTTAACTTATATTGATATTTTTCCCAAACTCGCAACAGAGCTTATCTTAATATATGAGTCTTAAAGATATTATCCACCTTCTTATCATACAACAAATATGCATGCCAACCATATAATAAATCACATCCCTCAATATTCAATAATCTTCCTTGTGTTAAATTAAACCAATCACTAATTGATGATAAAACCGCAGCCTCATAATATAATTTAAAATTGGGCATTTTAAGACCACCTCTTTCACGTATATCTTGTATTATCTTAAATTTTATTCTCAGACTTTTCCCTACCCAAACAAATTTATTAATACCTTTCTGCCATTCTTCCAAATTTGAGTCTTTTTTAAGTATAGGTATCATTTGAAACAAGAATAAAAATTTTGGTAAGACATTCATTTTCACTGTTGCAATTCTTCCCAATAAAGACAATTGTAATTTTCTCCAACTATCTAACTCTTTTTGTACTTCTAACCATAACAATTCATAATTATTTTTATATAATTTCACATTTGAAACTGAAATATATACCCCTAAATATTTAATCTTTTTAACAATTTCAAATCCTGTTAATTTTCCTAGGACTTCCTTTTGTTCTATAGTCATATTTTTAGACAGTATTTTAAATTTTTGCCTATTTATCTTAAATCCAGAAACTTTTCCATATTGCAAAATTATCTCCATCAAATCTACAACCGACAGAGTCGGTTGACTTAATGTAATAACCAAGTCATCCGCAAACGCCCTTAATCTATAATCTTGATGTTTTATTTTAATTCCCTTTATCTTATTTGAGTCACGTATCTTGATCAATAATATTTCCAATGTTAAACAACAAAGGTGACAACGGACATCCCTGTCTTGTACCCTTTTCAATTTTACAAGCTTCTGTTAAACTACCATTAATTATTATTTGGGCTGTTTGTTTCTGATATATTGCCCTAATAGGTTGTAAAAACCTATCCCCAAACTCCGTCTTCTCCAATACTTTAAATAAAAATTGCCAATTCAATTGATCAAAGGCTTTTTTAGCATCCAAAAAGATCAGCGCTGCGAGGACTTGATTATTTCTTTCCAAAAATTCTAATAAATTTACAATATGTCTCACATTATTTTTCATTTGTCTACCACTTATAAATCCTGTTTGATCACTATGAATCATTTGCTGCATAACCTTCATTAATCTATTTGCTAAAATTTTAGCAAATATCTTATAATCAGTATTTAAAAGCGATATTGGTGTGTAATTTTTAGTTTGAGTAAGATCTTGATCTTCCTTTGGAATTAACATTATAAAAGCTGTTTTCCACGAAGGAGGCACTTCTCCTCCAGACTGAATTGTTCTAAATAATTCTTTTAGAGGTTCCACCATTTCTATTTGTAAGTTTTTATAATAAATGGCTGTCAAATCATCCGTTCCAGGTGCCTTACCCACTTTTAATTGTTTAATTGCTAAAATAATTTCTTCAACAGTTATCAATTGATTCATTCCTTCCCTTTGTTCTTGTGTAAGTACAGGGATATTCACACCTTGTAAATATCTATCTATATCTAAACCTTGAGTTACATCCCTAACATATAATTTGGAATAGAATTCAACAAAAGCCTTTTTAATAAAATTTTGCTGAAACACCTCTTTACTCTTATATTCTGTCTTATCTATATTACGTGACTTTTGTTTTTTCCTTAACAGATAAGCTAACCACCTACCTGGCTTATTAGCATTACAAAAAGTATTATGTTTGGCATACCGTAAATTAGTTGCCACTTGGTCTGCCATCAACATATTAAACTGCCCTCTTAACAGATTAATTGCTTTTTTCACCCTCCTATTAGACTGGTTCAAAATAAAAGCCTTCTCTTTCATCCTTATTTCCTCCTCTAACTCTTTACACTTACCGTATTTTCCGGCGTATAAGACGACCCGGCGTATAAGACGACCCCTTACTTTTAGGAAGATTTTCAAGGTTTTTCGTCTTATACGCCGGAAAATACTGGAAAGAAAATGAAAGAAAATGAATGAAAATACTTACATGTATTTTCCTCCCTGTCCTTCGCAGAGGCGAAGTCCCGAGTTCCCCAGCCGCGGCGGGCCAGCTGGGAGCCTGCCCACGCCTGCGGCTCCGGCGGCGGCAGCGAGACGGCCGCGCGAAGCAGCTGGGGGCCTGCCCACGCGGCCGTTCTGTTGCTGCTCCCAGCTGGCCTGCGCGCGTCACCTGGGGGCTTGTCCACGCCCGCGGCCCCGGCAGCAGCAACAGAACGGCCGCGCGGGCAGGCTCCCAGCTGGCCCGCGC
>JAKJMR010017375.1:540655-564063 GCA_024449315.1 Daboia siamensis | reverse complement strand
TTTAATGAATCATATTTCAAGTGAAAAACAATGAAATTCACTCCTATTTTGTAAAAATATAGGAGGCAGTGAAATATAATTCTGAGCAAAATATAGATGACACTAAGGTGGCAGGAATAGCTAACAGCTCAGAGGACAAGGTCAGATTTGAAAAAAGATCTTGATAGATTTGAACTATGCGCCATATTCAATAAAATTATATTTAATGTGGAAAAAAGCAAGGTTTTACCCTTAGGCAAGAAAATCCAAAGGTACAAGTATAGATTAGGGAAAACCTGGCACAAAAACACTAATTGTGAGAGGGATCTTAGAGTCCTACTGTACAATCACTTAAATATGAGCCAGCAGTATACAGCAGCAGCGAAAAAAAACTAATACAGTCCTTAATTGTATAAGCAGAGGCATAGAATGAAAATAACGTGAAGTATTAGTACTGCTTTATAAAGCCTTAGTAAGGCCATCTCTGGAGTCCTCCATCCAGTTTTGGTCACCACATTACAAAAAAGATGTTGAGACTTTTGAAAAACTGCAAACCACAACTAAGATTTTCCAACCAGAAGGCAAGACAAGAAACAACGGATACAAACTAATCAAGGAGAGAAGCAACCTGGAATTAAGGAGCATCTTTCTAACAATGAGAACAATTAACCACTACAACAGCTTGCCTTCTCTTGAGTTTTTTCAGAAGAGATTGGAAAGTCACATGTCTGAAATGATATACGTATGTCTCCTGCTTGAGGAGGTGGCTCGACTGGAAGACTACCAAGGTCCCTTCCAGCTCCATCCTGATTCTAATTCTAGAAGTATCCCAAATATAGGAAAGCAAAGTAAAAACAATGTATTCCTGGGATTAAAAATAACTGCAATATTAAGTAATTAATGTTCGTTTTCAGTTACCACCATTCCAGAACCATATAAAACTGAAAAGACATTCAGATAAGAAATAGGGTTTTTCTAATAATAATAAAATACCTCCTTACTGAATCCTTTTGCAGTTAAGAGATTTTTGTCTTTGAATCCAAAAGTCTTTTATTGTTTTTTTAAAAAATTTCTATCTTTTAATGAATTATGATTTAAGTGAAAAACAATGTAAATTCATTCCTTTTTTGTAATAAAATAGGAGGCAGCAAAATATATTTCTGATTAAAATATAGAGGACACTAAGCTGGCAGGAATAGCTAACACCGCAGAAGACAAACTCAAAATCCAAAAAACATCTCGGTAGACTTGAACTATGGCTCCTGTCCAATGAAATGATATTTAATGTGGAGAAAAGCAAGGCTTTACACTTAGGCAGGAAAAACCAAAGATAGAAGTACACATTAGACAGAGGAATCTTAGTGAACATTCTAGACATTGTGCCTGAAGTAAAAAAAAATGAAATTTTGATTTTGGGTTTCACTAATTAGATAGACTTGATGTTATTGAAATGGCCAGATTATATTATATTGTAAAAGTAAAAAGGTGAGGTATGAAGTTGATGCTCAACTTTGCTGCACCAAGGGAAGTCAGAAGTCAAAATCTTTTTTTTCCTCTTCCCTACCTCACTTCCCTATACCCTTTTCCCTTCCCCATTTTCTCCACTAATTACTTTTGTATTTTCACTGTATCGTATAATGTAAACTATAGGGTTTGGTGGTCTTTTGATGGTCCAATGAATACAACCACTGCCCCAAATCTTTCCTCCTTTTCCTCCTCCTCCTCTTTCTTAATTGGCAACAGCAGCTATGGGAAATATGTGCAGACATGAAAAAGCTTTCATGCATTTCCTATCTTCTTTTCCACATATACACATCCTACCTGTAGAATCTTGTAAATGCCCAGAATATTGGGCTTTCGATGGGAGCGTTCACAATTCAGATCTTCAATAACTGCCAATAGGGTGTCCTGGATGCCACACTTGTAATTGGGCACAAGGTTGTTTTTTGAAGAGACAAATTGTATTGCAGCATAATAGGTCCATTTGGAACTTAAATAGTTATCATAAATATTGAATCCCAGTGTAATGTTCGGTAACATCCTTGGGTTTTCATTGATTTCCTTTACAGCAAAGGCCAGAGCTAAGATGTGCTGGTAATTTTCAGTTACTACTCTGCACAAAAGTTTTCATTATATGCTGTTAGCATTGGACATATTTTCAGTTCACCATTTTATTGTCTGCTTCTTAATAATATTCATTGTAATGTTTCTTGTCCATTAAAATATTTAGGTATTGATTAGGAATGAAATTGTTGTTTTAATAGGCAGTAGACTTGAGAATGAAATTTCCTAATTTGGGCTCCTTATTTCTCTCTGAGCTTGCTTGTTTTCTTGCAGACATTTCATTACCCAAACGAGTAACATCATCAGTGCTGGTGATGTTACCTACTTGGGTAATGAAATGTCTGCAAGAAAACAAGCAAGTCAGAGAGCACCAAGGACCCCTCATTTCAACTCTGAGCTAAAAATATAATCCTTTATTTCCTAATATTTGACCAGACATCTCATCCTCTAAGAGTGGTCTGGTTAGCTGACTTTTGCTTAAAAGAGATTTTATTTTTTTCTTTATTATCACTCTTCAAATTATAAGGGAAAATTGCAAGTATATAATCTTGGAAACATAAGTGAGCATCTCATAGAGTACCTTATTAACTTGATTACAGGTAAAGAGATATTTTTAGGGGGGTGGAATTTTATTTTTGAGTTGAATAGGTCACTTTCTAGTGATTTTATGCAGATTCTTTCATCCTTTATAATAAGAAACAATGAGAAATAACTAGAACAAAGGAAAAAAAAACTATTTGACTGATTGGTATAAAGCGCTGAAAATTTAAAATCAAAATAATTTAAGCATACAGTTTCTCACAATATTGTCAGAACGTATTTTAAAAGGCAGAATATTTATTTATATACATGGAAACATTCCATATTACTGGAAATTATTTTTACCTAATATATTCCTGAAGTTCAACTATCTGTTAGATTTCATGTATGCTACATTTCAATGACAGATATTTCCACGCAGTAGAACCATGACAGAATCTATGTCTAAATACTTTTTGTTGACAAGTCCACACTTTAAAATTATTGTAAACAAAATTAACCATTTAATTTCAAAACTGAAGTTATAATAATAACAAAACATTGGAATCAGTGGGGAAAAAAAGAGGGGGACAGTGTATATATTCACTGTCTTCAGTTATTTCTTTCAAATTCTTGGATTTGCTCATTTGCATCTATCCCAGGCAGTTTTTCTTTTATTTGTTGGGTGGAATTACTTTGTAAGAAGTGCTAGATATGTTTTCTGTATGTTTGGTCCTACCAAGAATGAAATATAAGTATGCAAGGGAAAACAAACCAGGAAGGAATACCAACGTCTTTGATAAGGCAGGTTCGAGAGGAAGTTGGTTGAAGTCTATTTTCTTGCCATTTATCATAGACAAAGAAATGATACCTCCATAGATGAAATCGCCTGACTGTGAATATCTGTGAATTCTTGGTGGGGAATGCCATACCCTACATTTAGCAACCTGAGTTTGGCTCACTGTGTGAGGAAACAGAAGAAACAGAAATATTGTCAATATTGTGAATTGAAATATGCCATTCAAAGGTATATTCCTGTGTTCTCCCATTGCCTGAATTATTATGAGAATCTCTTACAGCAAAACAATTATTCTGCTCATTTTGGGATTATAACCTTGTATTTCTTGTGTCATGACTAAATAGCAGGGATCAATAATAACACCACAGAAAACATATATCTATTTTAACTACAATATTTATGGAATTCTTCCTCCTCTGCTCTGTTCATAACATCCCCATTTCCCTTAGCTACTTTATTTATCTTTGGTATATAATTAATATAGAGGAAAAGGACCATATTTGTTGCAAAATAGTATGGGGATTTCACTGTAATGAAATGGAAAACTTTTTTGAGTGCTCAAGAATCCCAGGATCCAATGTCTCCATCAATAATGACTTGTGAGTCATTCTAAAGTAATAATGACAACAACAACAACAACAACAACAACAACAACAACAACAACAACAATAATAATAATAATAATAATAATAATAATAATAATAATAATAATAATAATAATAATAATAATAATAATAATAATAATGTTGGAAGGGACCTTGGAGGTCATCTAACACAACCCTCTGCTTAGGCAGGAAACCCTATACCACTTCGGAGAAATGGATGTCTAGTCCCTTCTTAAAAACTTCCAGTGTTGGTGCATTCACAGCTTCTGGAGGCAGGTTGTTCCACTGGTTATTTGTTCTGTCATGAATTTTCTCCTTAGTTCTAGGATGCTTCTATCCTTGTTTATTTTCCATCAGTGCTTTTTGACTTGCCTTCTGGCACTTTGGAGAATAGCTTGACTCCTTCTTCTTTGTGGCCGCTCCTGAGATATTAGAACACTGCTATCATGTCCCCCCTCATCCTTCTCTTCTTTAAACTAGACATACCCAATTCCAGCAGCTGTTCCTTATATATTTTAGCCTCTAGTTCCCTAATCATCTTTGTTGCTCTTCTTTGTACTCTTTCTAGAGTTTCAATATCTTTTTTACATCATTGTGACCAAAACTGGATACAGTATTCCAAATGTGACCTTACCAAGGCATTGTAAAGTGGTATTAATATTTCACATGATCTTGATTCTATCCCTCTGTTAATGCAGTTTAGCACTGTTGGCTTTTTTGGCAGCTGCAGCACACTGCTACCTCATCTTTAAGTGATTGTCCATTAGGACTCCGAGATCCCTCTCACAGTTACTGCTGTTGAGCAAGGTAACCCATATACTATACCTGTACATTTGGTTTTTTTTTTCTTTCCTAAATGTAGAGGCTTATTTTTTTCAACACTGAATTTCATTTTGTTAGATAGTGCCTAGTGTTCAAGTCTGTCCAGATCCTCCTGTATCTTAAGCCTGTCTTCTGGAGGGTTGGCTATTCCTGCCAGCTTGGTGTTGTCTGCAATTTTGATGAGTTCCCCATCTATCCCCTCGTCCAAATCGTTGATGAAGATGTTCAAGAGCACTGGGCCAAGTACAGAGCCCTGGGGCCTTACTGAAGTCTAAGTAAATTATATCCACAATATTTCTCTGATCCACTTGTCACTTGGACAAAGAATGTAATTAGATTCGTCTGGCATGATCTGTTTTTGACAAACCCATGTTAGCTTTTAGTAATGAATTTGTTTGCCCCTACGTGCTCATTGATTTGTTGTTTGATTATCTTTTCCATAATCTTCCCAGTTAAGGAGATCAAACTGATAGGTCTGTAATTTCCTGGATTCATTTTTTTTTCTTTTTTTGAAGATGGGAACTACCTCAGTTCTTTTCCAGTCCTCTGGTAGTTCCCCAGTGCTCCAAGATCTTTGAAAAATGTACTTCAGTGGTTCTGAGATCACATCTGTCAGTTCCTTGAGAACCATGGGGTCTAAGCCATCTGGTCCTGATGATTTGAACTCGTCTATGCTGGGCTGGTGCTCAGTTACCATTTTCTTAAATTGTGTTTCTATTCTATTTTTTATGGCACTATTTTTGATAGGTTGGTCTGTTTTGTCCCTTTGTGTAAAGACAGATGCAAAAAACAAGTTGAATAGTTCTGATTTCTCCCTATTGCTTGTCACCTTCTTGCCACTTTTACCCACTAATGAACCAATCATTTCCTTTTTTCTTGTTTTTTACATGTTGAAAGAAGCTTTTTTTGTTATTTTTGACTTTGGTCACAAGTCTTAGTTCATTTTGAGCCTAAGTTTTCCTCACTTCATCTTTGCAGGCTCGGGTTATTTGCTGATATTTTGACTTAGTTATGTGCTCCTCTTTCCACTTTCTATACTTGTCCTTTTTATCTTTCAACTTATCAGAGAGTTGTTTATGCTGCCATTCTGGTTTCTTTTGAGAGCTGTTATTTTTCCTCTTTGTTGGTATTGTGCTAGACTGAGCTTTTATTATGTCACTTTTCAAAATTTCCCAAGCTTCTTGCATTGTTTTCCCCTTGAGGATTCTCATCCATAGAATCCCTCCCAACCCCTCTCTATGTTTATTGAAATTAGCTCCCTTAAACTCCAAGACTCTAGGTTGACTGTGTTGTATAGCTTGTGGTTCCATGAAGTTGAATTCCAATATTGTATGATCACTTCCTCCCATTGTTCCTGTGGCTTCAACACCTTCTATCATTTCATCTCTGTTACTGAGAATTAGATCCAAAATAGCTAGTCCTGTAGTTCCCTTCTCTAATTTTTAAGTGACAAAGTTGTCTGCTAGGTTTGTCAGGAATCTGCTTGATCTTCCAGTTGGTGCAGAGTTTGTCTCCCAGTTGATATCAGGGTAGTTAAAGTCCCCCATTACTATTATGATGTGCTTCCTACATACCTTAGTTAGCTGGCTAGCAAAAAGTTCATGTATTTCCTCTGTTTGGTTGGGTTGCCTCTAGTATGGCAATGTCATTTTCCCCCTTTTATATTGAACCAAATGCATTCAAGTTTACAGTTTTCATTGTTGTTGTGCTCTATTTCTGTAAAGATAGAAAGTGACTGAATGGAATGGAATAGAATTGTACTGAAATGATCACAATTCAGTACATAGCTACTCAGCCACTCTGTACATGTTAGTTGCTATAGTTTTTGCTGTAATGAAATAAGGGAAATTTGGGTGGTGAATATTATTTGGGATGTTAAAGGCTAAATTTGAATAATATAATTAAAATTAAAATTAGGTAAACTTTAATAACAGGACATAGATATATTTCAATGAAATTGAATTGACAAATTTTTCAACTGACCATGCTACTTCCAGAAATTTATTTAAACTGGTTGTATGAAATGTTAAGGGAAATTGAGAAAGATGTTTTGATAATGTAACCTGAATTATGTACTGAAAACTCTGTTACTGAATCTCTGATTACCCAGTCATCATGATGCTTTCTAAATATGTAGATTTTAACTGAAAAACCAATAAAACTTGTTTTAAAAAAGCCTTTTGGAGTAATAAAGAATGAAAAGGGAGAAAGATGTAACATGATAAGAGAAAAATTGTTGATATTTCAGAAGTTTTTTTGAAAAGTTATATAAGGAAATAAATTTGAATGAAAGTCAGGCATATATAAAAAAGAATTGAAACTGTAAAATTTGAGAATATGATAAAGAAATAATGGAATTACAAATAGAAGAAGAGATACTGGAAGTTATTAGTAAACTGAAAATTTGTGAAAGATAAACAGTTAGCAAAAATTGAAATGATTATAAAAGAAAGTGAGAAAAATGAAGAATATGTAGGTAAAGGAAGAATTGGGAAAATATACATAATATTAACTGAACTAGAAGATCAGACAAAGGTTTAAAATTAATCTGGGAAACAGATTTAGGAGAAATAAACTATAAAGATTTGAAGAATATTTGGAACAGAAGAGTATATAAGAATATGTCAATTAAAGTTAAGGAAAATGGACATACAGTGATATGGAGGTGGTACCTAACATCACGTAAATTAAATCAAATAGATGTTAAATATACAAATATTTGCTGGAGGTGCGAGAAAGAGGTTGAAACATATAAACATATGTGGTGAGATTATGATAGCACACAAAAGATATGGGACATGGTGTTTAGGGAAATTAGAGAACTTTTGAAGGTAAATTTGGATATGTCACCGGGATCGCATTACTACTACTACTACTAATAATAATAAAGTTGGAAGGGACCTTGGAGTCCAACTCCCTGCTCAGACAAATGGCTGTCCAGTCTCTTCTTAAAATCTTCCATTGTTGGAGCCTTCACAGCTTCTGGAGCCACATTGTTCAACTGATTAACTGTTCTAACTGCCAGGAAATTTCTCTTTCATTCTAGGTTGCTTCTCTCTTTGGTTATTTTCCATCCATTGCTTCTTGTCCTGCCTTCATTTGCTTCGGAGAACAGCTTGACTCTCTCTTCTTTGTGGCAGCCCCTAAGATATTGGAATACTGCTATCACGTCACCCCTTATTCTTCTCTTCATTAAGCTAAACATACAGATGACTCTAATATTCCTAGATGCACAGAAGGCTTTTCATAATGGAAATTGGCAATTTATGATTGAACAATTAAATGAAATGTTTTTTGGAGAAAACTTTATAAATATAAATTAAAACAATTTATCAGAAATCTTCAATATTAAAAAGGCACAAGACAAGCATGTCCATTATCCCCATTATTATTTATATTAACACTAATAGAAATATTAGGCAAGACTCAGAAATTAAAGGATTGCAGATAAAAGATGAAAAATATAAACTGCAAGAATTTGCAAATGATTTGGTCTTTGTATTAGAAGAGCCGCTTGAGACAAGCCTCAAGCTTGTGAAAAAGATAGAAGAATTTGGAGAAGTGGCAGGACTATATTTAGCAGTAAGATGAGCAACAATAAAAGATGACAACTACATAAAATTATTAGAACAAATAAAATTAGATCTGGAAAAATGGAAAAATCTAAACTTTCAATACTAGGGAGAATAGCAATGGTGAAGATGAATATTCTACCAATATTCATTTTTTTTATTTCAACCTATACCTATAAAACTGGGGAATATTTTAAGAATTAAAATTTTAGATTGTGAAGAAATGGATAGACTGACACTAAAAATGAAAGAAAAAGAAGATTCAGAATATTTTAGAACACGGGATACATTTTATCAATGGCTAGAAAGACGAGATAGAGAGAAAGGATTTTATCATGTATTACTAAACTAAACATTGGAACCCAGACAATATGTTGCTGATAAAAATTAAGGATTCGTCACTATAAAAAATTAATAAATTATTGAATAAAAAAAAGAAGAGGGTAAAACATGTTAAACAACTGTTTGGCTTTACATACCATTTTCTCAACACACATGTAGGATACTTAATAGAGAAGCAGGGTGTGGTTATTCATATAATAAGAAAGGGAGAAAACAGCTATAGGAAAAGATGTTGCATTAATTGTTTTTGTAGCCTTTTGTTGCAGTAATTGTTGTTCAACGTGTTTATTTTTAGCTACCACCTCACCTGTTTTGTTAGATATCCACCCTTTTGGACAAGGAACACAACTGTAACAACAAAACGGTTCTCCCTCCTTTATTTCCTTCTGATAACTAGACTGACAATTGGAATTACACACAGAGGTAGCTCGTGACTGTTCACAAGGTAAGATGAAAAAGATCATCCTCAAAGATATGGGCTCGGAAAGATTAATGTGTGGCTTACAACATGGCACGCAGTGACATTTTCTAATTTCTAAGTAGAATTGTTCATACTTAAACTTTTTCCAAGATGAAATAAAAAAAATATTCCTTAATATTAAATAATTGAGTTAGCTGACATTTCTACAGCTTGGGAAAAAGCATCAATCTTCTTAAAGGGAGATAATCCTGTTTCACAATAACAACTACATAATTGCCAGCATTTCCAAATGGACTTTTTATACAATGAAATTCTGATTTTGGAATTCTGAATAATTAATGGAAAATGCTTAGTGTGGTAGAAAGTATCACATTGCTAATGGCTAGTACTGACCAAGGAAAAACTTAAGAGTACTTGATTAAATATTCTGAAAGCTTTTCTTGGTTCCCTCAACTCAATGCACATTGAAGAAAATCTAGAGAATTCTAATCAAGAACACATGACAGTTTCTGGAAGAACTGGTATACGATTCCTTTGAGGAAGGGAATGTATTTTAATCTACATTCACTGAAAGTAATGGCATGCAGATTTATTTTTAAAAAGTCAAAGTCTTTCAACAAATAGTAATAAGATGATTTTTCACCTGGTTAAATCCATGATGCCACACTATTTTTTCTTCCTTAATGATAAGTTCTTTACGTGGAGGTGCCCATGGATCCATCCTTCCAACTTTCACTCCAATGAAAGACTGGTTTGGGAATGAGACCCAATTTATGATGTCAAATCCTGCAAGCAGAGACCCTTCCTGGTCAAAGGATATTTTATCTCCAGCACTGTTGTTAAATGATAATGTTTTCAACAGATGAGAAAGCTGAAATGGGAAACAAAAAGTGATTGAGGTTTTGCTGGATCCAGTTCTGGATTCAGGGACATTGTAAAAGAGGCTCAGCTGACAGTAAAAAAGTCATTTCAGCATCACACAGAATACTTTTATTTGTTAAACTTCCTTACATAAATACTTTTCTAGTCATATTGCTTTATTTTGTGATTGGTTAACTTTGGGCTTGAAACCTGAGGATTTTTGAAAAAAAAATAAATAAAGAGTGGAACACTGTATTTTTAAATTCACAATCATAATATATTTTTTAGACTTCAGTTATCATTATATCTCATATATACAATGGTATGTATTGTTATATCCCACAGTATGATGTTCTTCTCTATATACTGTAGGATATTATATAGCAGACATGTCAAACACAAGGCCCGGGGGCCGGATCCGGCCCGCAAAGTGGTTTCATGCGGCCCGCGAAGCCATCCTGGAAAGAGTGAGGGAACGGCCCCCACTGCCTTGGCCCTGGCCCAGAGACCCTCCTTCCGCCAAAGACCCTCAGATTTGTCCCATTCCTGCCCAGGCCCCCATAGGCACCCTTGATGCCAACGATGTAGAGCTGGCCACGCCCACCCAGTAGGCCATACGCACTCTAGCCACGCCCACCCAGTAGGCCATGCCCACCCTGGCCACTCCCACCCGGCCCCCTGAGGGCAACCGCAATGCTGATGCGGCCCTCAATGAAATTGAGTTTGACACCCCTGTTATATAGTATACTATATACTATTGTATCTCACAAATTGATATTCTTTCACTGTTAACTGAAATTTCAATCATTTTACAGAATGAATTCAGGGTGGCAGTTAAAGTTTAATCAACCAGAATACAACATTTATTAAATATAACTATAGATGATCATTAATTATACTGGCTAGGAGAGATAGATATTGAAACTCTGCCTTATGAAAAGAGATCATTTTCTATGCCACAATCGTTGAACCATTACCCGCCAGAGCTGCTGATTCAGATGTTTTCTTCTCTCCCTTCCATCCATTGCCTTGTGTCTGGAGACTGATGTATAGATGGCATGTAAGGCATGAGCCACAGCATAAACAGCATTGTAGATGCTATAGCTTTGGCCTGAAATCCTCATTGGAAAGACTTGCTCAGGAATGTCTTCCAGTTTTTCCATCCCTGTGCAGGCATCCCTGTTCTTAGGATGGAAACTAGAGTCCTGGAATGGACAGTCAAATGTCCGAGCCCAGAAATCTCTGATGAAACCATCCCCTTCTGAATTCAAAGGGTTTCTCTTCTGAAGAAATTGCTGGAATCCCTGGATTTCCTCAGAAGGAACTGTAAAGGAAAATGAACCATGAAATTCAAGTACAGGCCAGTTAGAATCTGCAATGATGTTTTTCAGCTCCATCCCAGCAGTCATAAGACAAACATGGCCTTTAGGTTTTTCTATCAGATATTCAAATCTGGAGAGCAACCATCTCAAAATCAGCATGGAACGCATGTCTCCACTGAAAACCAGCACATTGGTTTCACTGTTCATGACTTCATAGTATGTTTGTTCAAAACATTTCATGTCATTTTCACTATGACACAAAATGAATGTATATATGTTTGCAATACAGATACCATTTTTTGCAAATTCTGGAATCATGTTTGTGACACTCTCTAAATGCATCCTATTGGCAATAAAGAATTCAATCCAATTCCAGTTGAAATGCTGGAATAACTTCATAATACCTCTATACTGATAAAGTACATTTGGAATCATTTGAAAATAGTAAAGCAGATGGTCCTTTTCTGTTACCCCCATTCCAGAGCCATATATGAACTGAAAAGACATTCAGATAAGAAATTTGTTTTTTTTCAAAATGTCAGTAATAATAATAAAAGACCTCCTTATTGAAGCCTTTAACAATTAAGAGATTTTAATGTCTCCATCCAAAAGTCTTTTATTGTTGTTTTTTAAAAACTCTATATTTTAATAAATCATGTTTTAAGTGAAAAACAATGAAATTTATTCCTATTTTGCAATAATATAAGAGGCACTGAAATATAATTCTGAGCAAAATATAGATTACACTAAGGTGGGAGGAATAGCCAACACCTCAGAAGACACCTCAGAATCCAAAAAAGATCTTCATGGATTTCAACTATGGGCCCTATCCAATAAAATGTTATTTAATGTGGAGAAAAGCAAGGTTTTACACTTAGGCAGGAAAACCTAAGCTAGAAGTACAAATTAGGCAAAACATGGCTCAAAAACAGTAACTGTGAGTAGGATCTTAGAGTCCTAGTGGACAATCACTTAAATATGAGCCAACAGTGTATGGCAGCAACCAAAAAAAGCTAATACAATCTTTTATTGTATAAACAGAGGCATGGAATCAAAATCATGTGAAGTATTGGTACCATTTTATAAAGCCTTGAAATGGATAGTTTATATTATATTGTAAAAGTAAAAAGTTGAGATATGAAGCTGATACTAAACTTTGCTGCACCAAGGGAAGTCAGAAATCAAATACTTTTTTCTCTCTCTTTTCTATCTCACTTCCCTATTCTCTTTTCTCTTCCCCATCTTGTCCACTATTTACTTTTGTGTTTTCATTCTCTTATACTGTAAACTAATAATACTTTAAATGATCTAAAAGCTGAAAATATGGCTTTGATGGGAACATACAAAATATACAGATAGAACTTGGCTATCTCCTGTATTAGCATTTGGTAGGTCTTTGATGATCCAGTGAATACCATCATTTCCCCAATCTTCTCCTCATTTTCCTCCTCCTCCTCTTTCTTCTTTGGTCAATAGTAGCTATAGGAAATATGTGCAGACATGAAAAACCTCTCATACATTTTCTGTCTTCTTTTCCACATATACATATCCTACCTGTGGAATCTTGTAAATGCCCAAAATATTGGACTTTTGATGGGAGCGTTCAGAAGTCAAATCTTCAGTAACTGCCAATAGAGTGTCCTGGATGCCACACTTGTAGTTGGGCACAAGGTTGTTTTTTGAAGAGAGAAATTGTATTGCAGCATGATAGGTCCATTTGGAGCTTAAATAGCTGTCATAAATATTCAGTCCCAATGTAATGTTCGGTAACATTCTGGGGTATTCCTTGATTTCCTTTACAGCAAAGGCCAGAGCTAAGATTTGCTGGTAATTCTCAGTAACTACTCTGCACAAAGGTTTTCATTGTATGCTGTTATCATTGAACATGCTTCTTAGTAATTTTCATTGTAATGTTTCTTTTCCATTAAAATATTTTAAGTATTGATTAGGAATGAAATTGTTGTTTTAATAGGCAATACACTTGAGAATTAAATTCCCTAATTTGGGGTCCTTGGTTCACTCTGAGCTTGCTTGTTTTCTTGCAGACATTTTGCTATCCAAACTAGTAACATCATAAATGCTGGTGATGTTGCCTAGTTGGGTTATGAAATGTCTGCAAGAAAACAAGGAAGCTCAGAGAGCACCAAGGAGCCCTCATTTCAACTCTGAGCTACAAATATACTCCTTTATTTCCTAATGTTTGATCAGCTATCTTGTCCATTAAGAGTGGTCTGGTTAGCCCAGTTTTTTAAAAAGAATTTTTTTTCTTTATTATCACTCTTCAAATTATAAGGGAAAAATGCAAACATATAACCTTGGGAACGCAGTTTGGCGGGTCGAATCCCGAGTGCAATGTAGCAGACTGAGCGCCTGTTACTCGTCCCAGCTTCTGCCCACCTAGCAGTTCGAAAGCACGTAAAAATGCAAGTAGAAAAATAGGGACCACTACGGTGGAAAGGTAACAGCGTTCCGTGCGCCTTTGGCATCTAGTCATGCCGGCCACATGACCACGGAGATGTCCTCGGACAAGCGCTGGCTCTTCAGCTATGAAACGGAGATGAGCACCGGCCCCTAGAGTCGGAAACGACTAGCATGCATGTGCGGGGGAACCTTTACCTTTACCTTTACAGGTAAAGAGATATTTTTAGGTGGCTGGGATTTTATTTTGAAGTGAATAGGTCACTTTCTAGTGATTTTATGCAGATACTTTCATCCTTTATAATAAAAAACAAAGAGAAATAACTAGAGCAAAGGAAAAACTATTTGATAGATAGGTATAAATTGATGAAAATTTAAAATCAAAATAATTTAAGCATTCAGTTTCTCACAATATTGTTGGGACATATTTTAAAAGGCAGGATATTTATCTATATGCATGTAAGCATTCCATATTGCTGAAAATTATATGAATAGCACCTTTTTACCTAATATATTCCTGAAATTTAACTATGCATTAGATTTCATGTATGCTACATTTCAATGACAGATATTTCAATGCAGAAGAACCATGACAGAATCCATGTTCACAAGTTCACACTTTAAATTTTTTTAAAACAAAATTAACCATTTAATTTCTAAACTGAAGTTGTAATTATAATAAAACATTGACATCAGTGGGGAAAAAAGAGGGGGGCAGAGTATATATTCACTGTCTTCAGTTATTTCTTTCAAATTCTTGGATTTGCTAATTGCTTCTCACAGGAGATAACTAACCCAGGCAGTTCTTCTTTTACTCTTTGGGTGGAATTATTTTGTAAGAAATGCTAGATATGTTTTCTGTATGTTTGGCCCTACCAAGAATGAAACATAAGTATGCAAGAAAAAAAAATCAAGAAGGAATACCAACGTCTCTGATAAGGCAGGTTCGAGAGGAAGTTGGATGAAGTCTATTTTCTTACCATTGAAGATAGACAAAAAAATGAAACCTCCATAGATGAAATCTCCTCACTGTGAATATCTGTGAACTCTTGGTGGGAAATGCCATATCCTACATTTAGCAACCTGAGTTTGGCTCACTGTGTGAGGAAATAGAAGAAACAGAAATATTGTCAATATTGTTAATTCAAATATGCCATCCAAAGGTACATTCCTGTGTTCTCCCATTCCCTAAATTATTATGAGAATCTCTTGCAGCAAAACAATTTTTGTGCTCATTTTGGGATTATAACCTTGTATTCTCTGTGCCATGACTAAATAGCAGGGATCAATAATAACAGCATAGAAACTTTATATCTATTTTAACTATAATATTTATAGAATTCTTCTTCCTCTGCTCTGTTCATAACATCCCCATTTCCCTTAGCTACTTTATTTATCTTTGGTATATAATTAATATAGAGGAAAAGGACCATATTTTTTGCAAAATTGTATGGGGATTTCACTGTACTGCAATGGAGAACTGTTTTGTATGTTCAAGAATCCAAGGATCCAATGTCCCCAGTGTCTTTTAAAATCATTAACCTGCCTCCCTGCCTCCTCCCACTCCTACCTCCCTGCCTCTTTGCCTCCCTACATGTTGCCTTCTGCCTCATTACCTCCTATAGTAAAATTAAACATATATTTGCTGACCTCCCAAACTGTTAATGAGATCTGTCCCAATTACCAAGAAAGGACTGAATGTCATTCAGAGGAGAACTTTCTTGCTTAGTTAAGGAGCCCAATTCTATCTCTGAAATCATAGTTGCACTTAATTCTAAAGTTGTCTCTGATCCCTTACCAGTGTTGATTAGTTAATAAAGAAGGTATTGCATGTAATTGATCATGTTATTAGTTTGCAAAATTTAGTCATTTCAGTTCACATTTATTTTGTTTATTTATTTATTTATTTATTGTATTTATATACTGCCCTTTCCCGAAGGACTCAGGGCAGTTTACAGGGTGATTAAAAACAAAAAATACAAAAGTTAAAAACAATTAAAAAAATTATATCAATCCCTGAACAAATAAAAACCCCAATTAAAATTAAAATTAAGATTCTCAGCCTGGGCCAGAGAGCTTGAAGAGACAGGTCTTCAGGTCCTGGCAGAATGATCGGAGGTCGGAGGCAGTCCTAAGCTCCACTGGCAGCTGGTTCCAGAGGGTAGGTGCACCAACTGAGAAGGCCCTCCCCCTGGGTGTTATCCGCCAGCAATCCTTTACCGGCGGCACCCTGAGAAGACCCTCCCTATGGGAGCACACTGGACGAAGGGAGCTCGATGCTGGCAGCAGGTGTTCCCTCAGATTTAAGTTATACCTGTGGTAACTTTCTGAATAAAATCACATTTCTTGTTACTTTTTCTGCCTAATATTAAGGAGTAGACCAACCACTGTAAAGAAACATGTAGATGGCAGAACACATTATCTCCATGGCCACTTAAATAATTAGATAACATATTGCAATATGTTGAGGGCAAAGTATAGAGAGAAAATGCAAAGGCACTTATGCATCCCAAAAAGTGGAGCTTGTGTTCACATTTCTAGAGTGCTGACATCAATAATGAGTTTGCCTCTCCAGCCTGATTCCCTTTCCACTGCCACTGCTTAAGGACATCAGCTATTGATCCCCACCATTAACTTCATGGTCACTGCCACAGCCACCAGAACAGCCATTCTCTACAGAGCAACAAGCCATCCTCCTCCCTAATGTTTTCATCCAGGATGGCCCAACATTGGGTACAGAAATTAGTTCTTAGAACCAACTAAGATTGTCACATGATTTGGGGTTTTGTGTAACTTCCTTCCTCAACATTATATATCAAATATCACTCAAAATGTGTAACTAGTATGAGACTTCATTAATACTGTTAGGAATTGTTATGCAGTGGTCTCCTTGTGCTACCAAGGAGTTGCACAGACAAGGAAGGGTACTGAGAGCAGTAAGAGTCAACACAATAACCACGAGAGTACACTGAATTGTGAAAGCAAAAACTTTACTTTTGAGGTGGTGTAAAAACAAAAATGCACTGTCAAAAGTAAACAGTCCAGGTCATACACAATAGCAACAGTCCAAGGAGTAATCCAAAATACAAAGTCTTCTTACCAGTTCAGAGGTCAATACACAGTTGTACAGGTTTATCACAGTAGTAAACCAACAGTACAGCAAAACAGAGCAAAAACAGTAATAGTAGAGAGCAGTGAATTCAGAAAGAGAGAGAAGCTACGTTCCTAGCTCCCTCTTATGGCCATGAGAACACTTACACACCCATTGGCCAATTAACATCTTAAAGTCACAACATCATAGTTAATATATTTTCAACCCAACATTGTAGGCTATCACCATATGTCTAACATTCTTCCCTTTCAGTAGAATAACATATAACCTCTTACAATCTTATGCCAATACTTTCACAACTAGTATTGTGTTTCACAGCACTTTGGACTTTAGTGAAATGATCTGTGATATTTATATGAGATGAACAATATTTGTCTTTAACACATTGTGTTACATTTAGATAATGAAGATCTGTATGTTTAGATCTTGTTCTTACTGCAGCATTGTTTGCCATCTTTATCGCAGCTTGATTGTCCTCATACACAATAAATGGATCATTTACATTTAAACCCATATCCAACAGTAATTGTTTGTACACTAGCAGTTCTGTACATAACACTGATAAACAGGAAAATTCAGCCTCCATTGTAGACAGGCTTAGGTGCTTTTGCCTGACAGACTTCCATCCAATCAAAGAATCACCCAACATTATAGCCAATCCTGAAGTAGGTTTACGAGTGCTTGTATCAGAGGCAAAACTCACATCTGCATATGCAGTGAGGATTAACTCACGATTTGGCTCTAGATATAACGAGTAGTGAATAGTCTGCTTTAAATAACTCAATACCCGTTTAGACACTTACCAGTGTCTCACAGTTGGTTCATTATTGTATCTGGCTAATTGGTTGATACTGTAAGAAATGTCTGGTCTAGTCCAATTACTCAGATACATAAGACTATCTATCAAGGATTGGTATGTAGTTTTATCAAATACAGGACTCTCAACATAAGTGTCCTTAAAATCCACAGCCATCAGAGTTTTTGCTGGTTTACAAAGCTCCATGTTATATCTCTTTAATAACTGAGATATTTTACTGGCTTACGAAACCTTAAAACCTCTATTTGTTTTTACAATATCTAACCCCAAATAGTGGCTTATTTTCCCAAGATAATACTCCATTGGTTTTCTCCTAAACAAACATGAATCAGCATTACTGGCTATAAAACCTATTGCACTCAACTCATTGACTATACATTTATTCCACTCATAACCAGATTGTTTCAATCCATAGAGGCTTTTCTTTAATTTCCAACAATCATGGTCTCTATTATTAGTCAATCCTGGTGGTATTCTTAAATAAATAGTATGTTGCAATGGAGCATGTAAATATGTAGTTTCCACATCCACATGGTTAACTACATATTGGTTTTTAGCTGCCCACACTAAAGCCTCTTTTAATGTAGTTGCCCTTAGACTGGGTGCAAACACCTCATCATAATCCTCAGTAGTTTGGGCAAAACCTTGTGCAACCAAATCTGCTTTATGGGTTACAGTCCAATCTACACCTTTCTTAATTTTGTAAACCCATTTGCAACCTATAGCTTGCTCACCAGGTGGCAGTTTTGCATCCTCATGGACCTTAAGATCCTGCAAAGACTTTAACTCTCTATTCATTGCAGCTTTCCATGATGCCTGTTCCTTTTGAGGATACATCCTGATCTCATCATAGTTAGAAGGCTCTAAATTAACTTGGTATATTACACTGGCTTCATAACGATCAGGTGGACGTCTGATTCATGTTGAACGCCAAGGAATTACAGGGCTTTGAATTTCTGACTCCTCTCCTTCCTCTGATTCATCTTTTATCTCCCCTATCTCCTCTTCATCTTTTATAATTACAGGAGATGTCTTATCATTACTAACTATGTCATCAGAGAGGTCCTCAAACAGTAGAGGATCTGTGTTAACAGTTTGTTGTTCTAATCTATCCCAACCAACGTGCTCAAGGAATTTGGCACTTGCACTACTATATAAATTGGTGGTGCCTTGGTCCCAGAAATGATAGGATCTATGATTAGATTCATAACCCACAAAGTATAATTGCCTAGCTCTATGTTGGCCTTTACTCCTGAGTTGTGCAGGAATGTGGACCCATGCTGGGGTGCCAAACGTGTGCAGGTAATCAAGGTTTGGTTTTCTACCATGCCATAGCGTATATGGTATTTTACCAGTAGAAGTATTAACCACTTTATTTAGAACATGGTTTGCAAATTTTGCTGCCTCCTCCCCCACACAGTCTATCTGTTAAGCCTGAATCTTTTAACATGGTTCTCATCGTGGCTTGTAACATTTGCCCACGTCTCTCAACATATGCATTATGTTGAGGCCTATAAGGGGCTGAACGTTTATGTTCAATTCCAGCTGATTCTAGCATATCAACAAAGCATTTGTTTGTAAATTCAGTGCCATTATCAGTTATTATGCACTGAACTTTTCTCTTTGTTTTCCTCTCAACAAACTTAAGCCAGTTTGAAAATTGTTGGAAAGTATCTGCTTTTGAGTTAAGCAGATAACAAAAACCATATCAAGAGTAGTGGTCAAGGATAGTCAAAATATAACATGATCCTCCTAAACTTGGTTTCATGTGTCCAATTAGATCTGCAAATACAACTTCCAAAGGGACAGTGGTCTTGAAGCCATTTAACCTGTTTGCAGGAGTTGCCTTACTCTTTTCCTGATTAAAGGCATTGCAATTCAGGTATTTACTACATGGCTTCAGTTTTATGCCTTGTACTAACTCAACTGTTTTGCATAGTGATTTAAAGTTCACATGCCCTAACCGCCTATGCAGTAAATGTATACACTCATCATGTGGCTTCTTGTTCTCACATATAGAGTTGGCTTTAACTGTACTAACTGGGTTACCAGTGAGAACAAACCATTTTTCAGGTTAGCAGTTACACAGGTTCCATTCCTTTCAATAGTGCATTGCTTCCCTCTGAATGTTACCACAAACCCAACCTTAACCAATTCCCTTACAGATAACAGGTTGAATCTTAGTTTAGGTATATATAACATAGGTAACTGTTCATCAATGTATGGACAATGGGAATTACCTTCACCAGAGGCCTTCATCCTCCAACCATTGGCCAGTGAAACATGTTGGTTGCTGTTTTTCATATTAACAAACCCCTCTTTCACTTTGGTGATATATTGTGAAGCCCCACTATCAACAAACCACAATTCATTATTTCTGGATGTTGGTTCACCAGAAACAGCCAAACCAACGCTGTTTCACCAGAAACAGCCAAACCAACGCCCTTCTTTGCTTTCCCACCGCTATTCACATTCTGTTTTTACCCTTCTTACAGAATTTGGCTATATGCCATCTAGCCCCACAAGAATAACATTTCTTGACGTTGTAAGCAGTGTCAAATTGCTGCTCCTCTAGTGGCTGTGTCTCTCTCAGCTGGTCTCTGTCACACCTTCTTCTGGACTCTTCCAGCAGTCTCCCAGTAATGTTAGTCAAAGTCAGTTCCTCTCTGGTCAGGACTTCCAAAGAAGAAATATACTCGTCATAACTTTCATTCAAAGAGGACAAAATGATATTGACCTGATGCAACTCTGAAAAAATCAGCTCCTTTTCACGAAGCTCTTGAAAAGTTTCCTTTATTTAGTTTAAATAGGTCAGCATATCTCCATTCTTCTGCAGATGAGCCCTAAACAGTTTACATGTAAGATGTATATGTGCACCCACACTGTCTCAAACTTAAAGCCTTCGCAAAATGTCCCAACACTTAGTAGCAGACTACTCACCACGAATATGAACAAGCTGCAGGTCATTCAGTGTTAGTCCAATAATGCAAAGTGCTTTCTCATTGCTACGTTTAAAGTCATCTATCTTCTTTGCATCCTCATCATCATCTGGATCCCAAGCAGTAGTATCTGGTGGGTTATTAACTACAATCCATAGTCCTTACTTGCTGTAAAGCAAGCAACATTTTGTGGACCAGGAAACATAGTTTGTCCCATCCAACTGGGTTATCCAGGAGATGCCTGTTGACTGTTCTTGTGCCATTTCACACCAGATAGTTAACACAAACTCAGCTATGTTACTGTGTGTACTTACTCTCAGTACAGGTCTGGGCCCCATAAGCAGTGTTAGGAATTGTTATGCAGTGGTCTCCTTATGCTACCAAGGAGTTGCACAGACAAGGAAGGGTACTGAGAGCAGTAAGAGTCAACACAATAACCACAAGAGTACACTGAATTGTGAAAGCAAAAAGTACTTTACTTTTGAGGTGGTGTAAAAACAAAAATGCACTGTCAAAAATAAACAGTCCAGGTCATACACAATAGCAACAGTCCAAGGAGTAATCCAAAATACAAAGTCTTCTTACTGGTCCAGAGGTCAATACATAGTTGTACAGGTTTATCACAGCAGTAAACCAACAGTACAGCAAAACAGAGCAAAAACAGTAATAGTAGAGAGCAGTGAATTCAGAGAGAGAGAGAGAGAAGCTACGTTCCTAGCTCCCTCTTATGGCCATGAGAACACTTACACACCCATTGGCCAATTAACATCTTAAAGTCACAACATCATAGTTAATATATTTTCAAACCAACATTGTAGGCTATCACCATATGCCTAACAAATACCTTGCTTTGCAATAACATTAAGTGAAGCTGATAACTCCAGCAGACATGTTACTTGTTATATACTGATGTGAATTAATAAGGGCAGTTATAAGTAGTTAACTGCTGTATTCATTCAAACCCCTAACTGTCTGTCTATTACTCTGCAAGCTTGTGTTTTCAGCGGGAACATTTGCTTTAATTTCATTGGCTGCCACCTATTGGGGTCCATATAAATAGATGTCAAGCAACTGTTAGAGTTGCTTCTGTGTAATGTGCTGTTACTTTCCACTCTCCAGTCCAGCGGGCATTGACTGACAATGGTTTTTTAATTTGGCTTTTATTGTGTTAAATTGTCCCATATTTCTTACATTCATTGTTTAATTCTTTTTTAATTTTTGTACTTTATGTCTCTTAATTTTTTATTGGTGTGAGCCGCCCTGAGTCCTTAGAGAGAAGGGCGGCATATAAATTTAATAAATCCTAATCCTAACCCTTTCACCTCTTCAATGTCTCAATGATCCCAATACACAACAATGGCAATGAAGGTGGGATGTGCTGCTAAGAAAAAAAGAGCTAAGAGTCATTAGGGGTAAGACCAGGCATAATCACCCTGGTAGGAACAGTGTTCCCCCATCTGCCTGCCATCAAGCCACACTAGAGGCATGCCTTTCCTAAGGGATCCGTCCCTAGGATTAAAACAGAAGCCCTTAGCAGCCCAAGGCATTGAAAGGCTAGTAACAGTCAGCTATGGCAAAGGTTGGAAAGCTTTCATAATTCAACGTGTCGCACCCAGAGCGATGGAGCTCGTACGTCTCATGAGTCAAGAAGTACCTAAGAGCAAACCAGATTAGGGAAGATGGTTTAAAGGCTGCTAAATTGCTATGCATGTGTGGCCAGGTGACTTTTGACATAGCAGAGAATCTAGTTGCCCCAGCATGTTTGGAGTCAATTACCTACGTGAGCTGAAGAGAAAACTTAAAGAGCTCTCTGTCATTGCCTGGAAACATGTGTTCAGACAGAAGGAACAGCAACAGGGAGAGACAGCTGCAGAGTGTGTGGCTGCCCTGAGATAGGCATTCAGGCTATGTGACTTTCCAGACTTAGAAGATTGGTTCAGGGAGTGACTGGTATGTGGCCCGAGAAACAGAAATGTACAGCACAGGCTGTTTGCGAAGGAGACCTTGATGTTCCAGGATGCTTTGAAAGAAGCAATGGCAGAAGAGACCACTGGGGCAGCTGTCAAAGCCCTATTGTCAAGCCCCTAGGCTCAACACTCACCCAGGTGGGGGGGGGACAGCCTCTGAGCTGCCTGCTGAGCAGCCGAAAGCCGGAAGCTGAGAGCTGGGAGCTGCTGACCTTCAGGTCAGCTGGAAATGCAAACTCCTGTGTTCCATGGCCACTGAACAGCTGGGGAGCCGGGTGACAGTTCCTAGCTCCTTGTAGGCAGGCTGGAGGGGATTTTTCTGGAGGACCTCTCTCTCTTCTGGAACTGGCCATACTTACATGGACAGATAAGGACCTCACCGGATGGCAGAATGGATGGCAGGATGGACAGCTGCAAGGACAGCAAGGGACAGCTAAAGGCTGTATCTGGGGAGGAGGGAGGGATTTATACCTTACCACCAGGATGCTGGCTTGTTGGGAAAGGGGGGGTAGAGTTGAGTGGAGCTGGGTGGGACTGCAGAGGCAGGATATATAGAGCACTGAGAGTAAACCACTCTCAGTGCTAACTGTGTTTGCTTTTCTAATGTCTGTTGAATTTTTATTTATTTTTATTTTATTTTAATCCCATTTATATCCCGCCCTTCTCCGAAGATTCAGGGCGGCTTACAAGCTTAGCAGTAGCCTTCATTCTATGTATACGCCTGCTTGTTAGGGCTTTTACAAACACCCCAAGTGGCATTATTACAAAGTCAGCTTATTGCCCCCAACAATCTGGGTCCTCATTTTACCTACCTCATAAGGATGGAAGGCTGAGTCAACCTTGAGCCTG
>JAKJMR010017375.1:519751-535655 GCA_024449315.1 Daboia siamensis | reverse complement strand
AATTTCTGCCTGAAGAGCACAGATTACAGACCCTAGATAAATAATCTATCCTTGTAGACTAGTGATTTGTTTACAGATAGGACAGTTTCCAAATTTGAAAAGGGTACTGCGAAAGATAGCTGCAAAACAGTTGTTGCACTGAACTAAGCCAGACATGCTGAGTTACAATGAATCTCAGATGTACTTGCCCTGAATGTACCACTGCTGTTTTTGATATTTAGTAATATAATTCACGCGCCGTTAGGCGCACGGGCTGCTCCTTTTTTGGTGCAACCCTTGCAAAACTCACAGCATGGAGCACTTCCCAGCAGCTCTGAAAGTTGAAATTCTGCTGAAAAGCGACAGAGATTCCACAGCACCTGGCCAAACCACCATGGACATTATTGGAGAAAGGTTTGGTGAAGCTAGGGTCCAGGACCCACCATTGGGGTCCAAGTGCTAGGCTTGGCATGGGACAGCCACGTGGTCCAGCATGGAAGCACCATCAGCCAACTCAGCCTCATCCCGGTTTCAATTGGCCAGTCCCAGGCTCTGACTGGGGACCCAGCATGGTGGCTCAGGCAGTCCAGCTGAACAAGCAAGGCCTTTGTGGGGAGGTACTATGGTGACAGAGACTGGCAGAGAGAATATGGGGTCAACAACCAGACTCCTTGGGCATTCAGGCCAGCATACAACGGGACAACGGTCTGCTCCTGTGGGTCTGGGGATTGTTGGTGGTCCATGGGATCCAGGGATGGCCTGTTGTCCCCTGCCTTTTCCAACTAAACTTGATGGCAACCCAGACCACCTGGCAATGTTCTTGAGCCAAGCTGTCTACCACCTGGACTGGTACGCAAATCTCTACCCATCACAATGGGCCATGGTTGTGGCTCTGACAGTGGGTTTGTAAGGCAAAGCAGAGGACTGGGTGGCTGATTTGTATACTGAACATGCCAGGGAACTGGCTGATATAGGGCATTTCCTGGAAGCACTGAGGTCCTGTTTCAAAGATGTCTCAAGGGTCCAGCAGGCTGAGGTGGAGCTCCTGACCATAAAACAATGAGGCCGGCCTGTGGCAGATGAGCTGCTAGCAGACTGTGGTCCTGGAAGGCTGTTACTCCACAAGTTTCAAGCAGGTCTAGACTGAGACCTACATCAAGCATGTGTGGTCAGGGGGGTACTCGGTAGGCTACCGGAGTGGTATCAGGCGGTGGTGGACCTTGCAGGGCTGCATGAGTTCCGGAACAAAGGGAAGGAACAGGTTGTGCCCCATAGAAAAAAAACGAGGGATGAAGCATGCAATATCCATATCCCCGGTACGGGTTTCTCTGGGGTTCCCTCCCAGATGACGTTCAGGTGTTTCAGGTGTGAAAAGCCAGGTCACTGAGTAGTGGAATGTCCCTTTCCTGTTCCATGGGGACCTGTACCAACCCCACAGAAGGGCAATCCCACACCAACACCAAAGAGGGGACCTGAGAGGTCATGGACAGCCAAACAGATGGAGGGGGTGACACCTTGGCAGTAGGTCCAGGAGAAAGAGGAGACACCGACAGTCACTTGAAGCCAACTGTTCGAGTCTGAGAGCAAGGAGGAGCCCATGGACGATCCCATGGTAAGTGAGCCCAAATGCCTTTTGCACTGCCAATTGTCTTGATGAGTCTGCAAATAGACTAGTGGGTAGAACACAAGGTTTTAATTAACTCTGGATACACCCATTGCCTGATTAACCATGCCATGGTGGCAGAGGTCGGGATTAGAGTGTACCAGCTAGCCAACCCCATTAGATTTGAACAGGTGGATGGGTACCTCCTGGGGGGGGGGGGCTCCAGTAACCTATGTGACTGAGCCTGTTCAGCTGGAGATGGGGGAGCATTGGGAGGTGCTCCAGTTCACTGTGGTGCCTTCCATGACTGAGGCCCTGATCTTAGGGCTAGCGTGTTTGGATAAGTGGGGCCCACTATTTGGTGGGAGGGGGGATATTAGAAATTAAAGATCAGGACAGGTCCCCAGCTCCCAAACGAAGACGATCAAAGAACAGTAGGACAGAGGGGAAGATAGCCAATGGGAGTCAGGGGAGTGTTGAGGAGAAGGGATCCTATCTGGCAGTGTATGCAGATCTAGCGGAAGTGTTTAGCAAACAGGAATGCAATGTCCTGCCACCTCACTGGTCGACCGATTTTGCCATTGATATTGTGTGCAGAGCCAAACTTCCAAAACTGCATATGTACGCCATGACGTCTCAGGAACTGGAGGAACTAAGACAGTACATAGACCAGAACCTGGCAAGGGGGTTTATCCAGCCAGCCCATTCCCAGATAGCGGCTCCTATTCTCTTCAGAGAGAAGAAAGACAGCTCGTTGTGGTTATGCGTGGATTTCTGTGGCATCAATGGTGTCTGTGTCGAGAACGTTTACCCTCTGCTTCTCATGAAAGATCTACTGGCACATCTGTCAAAAGGGAAGGTGTTTATCCGATTAGACTTGAGGGAAGCCTACTACCGAGTCCATATAAGATGAGGGGATGAGTGGAAAACAGCCTTCAAATGTCCACTCAGGAGTTATCAATTCCAGTTGATGCCTTTGGGGCTGCAGGGCCCCCCCCGCGGTGTTTATGCAATTGATTAATAATGTGCTGCATGAGCATTTGTAGCGCGGGGTGCTTGTTTACCTGGACGATATTCTAATCTATACTGACACCCTCAATGAGCACATAAAACTGGTGAGACAGATGCTGTTTGTCAAGCTTCCCAAGGGAGCATTCTACCAGGCCCAACTCAATTACCTTGGTTATCGGATATCAGGGGCAGGCATAGAAATGGACCCAAACAAGATAAAGGCTGTGTTGGAGTGGCAAGCCCCTCGAACCCATTGCCAGTTGCAAAGTTTCTTGGGGTTCGCTAATTTTTATAGGAGTTTTAGACCATCATTCGCAGCAGTGGCTCTGCCCCTCATGGACCTACTCTGCATGAAACATGTTTCGACAAAACAATGACCCAGCCAGCCAGTAGAGTGGACCATGGCATGCCAAATGGCGTTTGAGGACTTGAAAAGCCTATTCATGAAAGAACCAGTTTTACTGCATCCCAATCCTGAAGAGCCTTTTGTGGTTCCAGCTGACGCCAGCAACATTGCAGTAGAAGTGATCCTACTGCAAAGGAACATGAAGGGTATATTGCAACCTTGTGCATACACATCCCAAAAATTGATGAACACCGAGAGAGCCTGGGTTGTTTGGGAGAAAGAGGAACATGCGGTTTGGTGGGTGTTATCGACCTGGCGGCATCTGTTGAAGGGGGAAATAGTACCTTCGAGGTGTGGACAGATCACAAAAACCTTGAGGTGCTGCAAAAGCCCAGACGCTTTTCTCCCAAACATGTCCGCTGGGCACAATATTTCCAGCGGTTCCAGTTTCAGCTATGGTATGTGCCAGGGGGCAAGAACCTCCTTGCTGATGCTTTCTCACAGATGTCACAATACAAGATTAAACGGGAGAAGGCAGTGCAACCATTCATACCATCCCAATGACAGACAACAGCACGAGCAGTACCCCATAGCATGGATGTTGACATGATTCAGGAACTCCATAAGGCAGTCCAGAGCAATCCTTGGGCACTAGAACACACAGGTCTCCTGACAAGATGTGATGGCCTGGCCTGGAAGGGTGACAAATTGTCACAATACCAAATTGTCACAATACCAAACAAGCTGGGCATTTTGGGTTCCTCAAGACCCTGCATATCGTGCATCGCCAGTTCTGGTGGCCGCACATGAAAATGGACATAGAGGCATATGTGTGGGCCTGTCATATTTGTGCCACCACAAAATACCAAATGCGGAACCCAGTCGGTTTGGTGCAGTCAGTGGCAGACCTGACCCGGCCATGGGAAGATATTGGAATGGATTTTGTGGTAGAGCTGCAGAGAGCAGGGGGTACACAGTGATCTGGACCGTTGTGGACCAGTTCTCAAAACAAGCCTATTTCATCCCATGCAAGGGACTACCGTCAGGTTATCTAGACTGTTCATACAGCATATCTATCGCCTACATGGGGTGCCCCGGTGAATCATTTTGGATTGGGGGGTTCAATTCATGGCTAAGTTTTGGGATACCTTCATCTGGTCTATTGGGTTGTCGCAAGGTCTCAGTTCCACATACCACCCCAGTACCAATGGAGCAGCAGAGTGTGCCAATGCAATGGTGGAGAGGTATCTACGAAGTTATGTCTCCTACCAGCAGGCTGACTGGGTTGACCTCCTACCATTCGTGGACATGGCTTATAACAACACCATCCACAGCAGTACTGGCTATACCCCTTTTCGAGTGGTGCATGGGCAGGACTTCATCACCATCCCTGAATACGAACAGGGAGACTCCACATCCTACCAACCACAGGAATCGATAACCCATGAAGGTGTGGGTGTGTCGGGGGTAATGTGAAAAAAGTTTTGGTTAAAGCAGGGGCCAGTGCACAAGCCCAGGCCAACAAAAAATGGAGGCTCCAGAAACAGTTCCAGGTGGGGGACCAAGTCTACCTATCAACCAAATACCTATGATTAAGGTTGCCCTGTAAGAATGTTGTTGTTAGCTGTGAAATCGTGTCCAACCCATCGCGACCCTATGGACAACATTCCTCCAGGCCTTCCTGTCCTCTACCATCTTCTGGAGTCCATCTAAGCTCACGCCTACTGCTTCAGTGACTCCATCCAGCCACTTCATTCTCTGTCGTCCCCTTCTTCTATTGCCCTCGATCTTTCCCAGCATTATGCTCTTCTCCAGTGAATCCTTCTTTCTCATTAGGTGGCCAAAGTATTTGAGTTTTAGCTTCAGGATGTGGCCTTCTAAAGAGCAGTCAGGATTGATCTCCTCTAGGACTGACCGGTTTGATCGCCTTGCAGTCCAAGGGACTCGCAGGAGTCTTCTCCAGCACCATAGTTCAAAGGCCTCAATTCTTTGGTGCTCAACCTTTTTTATGGTCCAACTTTCACTGCCATACATTGCAACTGGGAAGACCATAGCCTTGACTATATGTACTTTTGTTGACATGGTGATGTCTCTGCTTTTTAGTGTGCTGTCTAGATTTGCCATGGCTTTCCTCCCCAGGAGCAAGCGTCTTTTAATTTCTTGGCTACAGTCCCCATCTGCAGTGATCTTGGAGCCCAGGAAAATAAGATCTGTCACTACCTCCATTTCTTCCCCATCTATTTGCCAGGAATTGAGAGGGCCAGATGCCATGATCTTGGTTTTCTTAATGTTAAGTTTCAACCCAAGTTTTGCACTCTCCTTCACTTGCAACAAGAGGCTCTTTAGTTCTTCTTCACTTTCTGCCATTAGAGTGGTATCATCTGCGTATCTAAGGTTGTTGATATTTCTTCCGGCAATCTTAATTCCAACTTTTGATTCATCTAGTCCTGCCTTTCTTATGATGTGCTCTGCATATAAGTTAAATAGGCAGGGCGACAGTATACAGCCTTGCCAGACTCCTTTCCCAATTTTGAACCAATCAGTGGTTCCGTGTCCAGTTCTCACTGTTGCTTTTTGACCCGCATATAGGTTTCTCAAGAGACAAATAGGATGGTCTGGTACTCCCATCTCTTTAAGAACTTGCCACAGTTTGTTATGATCCACACAATCAAAGGCTTTAGCATAGTCAATGAAGCAGAAGTAGATGTTTTTCTGGAACTCCCTAGCTTTCTCCATGATCCAGCGTATGTTGGCAATTTGATCTCTAGTTCCTCTGCCTCTTCGAAATCCTGTCTGTACTTCTGGTAGTTCTTGATCCACATACTGCTGAAGTCTAGCTTGTATGATTTTAAGTATGACTTTACTAGCATGAGAAATGAGTGCAATGGTGCAATAGTTTGAACATTCTTTGGCACTGCCTTTCTTTGGAATTGGAATGTAAACTGATCTTTTCCAATCCTGTGCCCACTGTTGAGTTTTCCAAATTTGCTGGCAAATTGAGTGTAGCACTTTTATTGCATTGTCTTTTAAGATTTTGAATAGCTCAGCTGGAATACTGTCACCTCCACTAGCTTTGTTGTTGCTCAGCTTTTCTAAGGCCCACTTCACTTCACATTCTAGGATGTCTGGCTCGAAGTCAGTGACCACCTCACTGTGATTATCAGGGACATTAAGCTCATTCTTGTATAGTTCTTCTGTGTAATTTTGCCACCTCTTCTTAATCTCTTCTGCCTCTGTTAGGTCCCTGCCATTTTGGTCCTTTATCATGCCCAGTTTTGCATTAAACGTTCCCTTCATTTCTCTAATTTTCTTGAAAAGATCTCTGGTCCTCCCTATTCTATTGTTTTCTTCTATTTCTTTGCCCTTTTCATTTAAGAAGGCATTCTTATCTCTTCTAGCTATTCTCTGGAATTCTGCATTCAATTGGGCGTATCTTTCTTTTTCTCCCTTGCTTTCCTCAGCTATTTGCAAAGCTTCCTCAGACAGCCATTTTGCTTTCTTGCATTTCTTTTTCTTTGGGATGGTTTTGGTTGCTACCTGTTGTACAATGTCGCGAATCTCTGTCCATAGTTCTTCAGGCACTCTGTCTATCAGATCTAATTCCTTAAATCTATTTGTCACCTCTACTGTATATTGAACAGGGATATGATTTAATTCATACTTGAGTGGCCTAGTGCTTTTCCCTACTTTCTTCAGTTTAAGCCTAAACTTTGCAATGAGAAGCTCATAGTCTGAGCCACAGTCAGCTCCTGGTCTTGTTTTTACTGACTGTATAGAGCTTCTCCATCTTTGGCTGCAGAGCATATAGTCAATCTGATTTCTGTGTTGACCATCTGGTGATGTCCATGTGTAGAGCCGTCTCTTGGGTTGTTGGAAAAGAGTGTTTGCTATCACCATCGTATTCTCTTGACAGAATTCTATCAGCATTCCAATCCCCCATGATGATAAGAACATCATTTTTTGGTGTTAGTTCTATAAGGTGCTGTAGGGCTTCATAGAATTGGTCAATTTCATCCTCTTCAGCACTGGTGGTTGGGGCATAGACTGTAAGAAACTAGCCCCTAAATTATTATTATTATTCTGAATCACAAAGATCATTAACCCAGTGACTGTTAGACTGGACTTGCCCCAAATCCCAGAAGAGATAAACCTGGTGTTTCACTGCAGCTTCTTAAAATCAGCTGGGAACAATCTCTGTGAACCCGGGGTGGAAAAACCAGGTCCCATTCAAGAAGATCAGTATGAGTTACATGAGATCTTGAACTCCCAGTACCGATGGGGGCAACTACAATACCTGGTGATTGGATGGGCTATCCTGTGATGGACGCTTTTTGGGTATGGGAACCGGATGTACATGCCACCTGATTAGTGTGTAGGTTCCATCGCCAGTACACGGGTAAGCCGGGGGGGAGGCAGTCATCTGGTCCCTTAACACATCCCTAAATGTGTCTTCTTGTTTTCCAGATGGACCCCTGGTAGAAGGTGCTGCCTGTCAAGCCCCTAGGTTTGACAGCCAGGTGTTGGGGAAAATAGCCCCTGAACAGCCTGCCAAGCAACTGAAAGCCAGAAGCTGAGAGCTGAGAGCTGCTGACCTGCAGGTCAGTTGGAAATGCCGGCACCTGCGTTCCATGGCCGCTGAACAGCTGGGGAGCCGGGTGACAGCTCCTAGCTTCTTGTAGGCAGGCTGGAGGGGATTTTCCTGGAGGACCTCCCTCTCTTCTGGAACTCACCATACATGGACAGATAAGGACCTCACCAGATGGCAGAATGGATGGCAGGACGGAAGCTGCATGGACAGCAAGGGACAGCTAAAGGCTGTATCTGGGAAGGAGGGAGGGATTTATACCCTACCACCAGGATGCTGGCTTGTTGGGAAGGGAGGGGTGGAGTTGAGTGGAGCTGGGTGGGACTGCAGGGGCAGGATATATAGAGCACTGAGTGCTAACTTTGTTTGCTTTTCTAGCTTCTGTCGAATTTTGTGTTCCTATTTCCCGATTTCCTGGGGTTTTGTTCTGTGTTTGGTGGGGAAACAATCCAGGACTGTTACGGACCTGACACCTATGACCTGTAAAGAATGTGGCCAGCCTGGTAGACATCCACCCGATGTGATTGACCGGGTGTAGAGGATCTCAGTCTGGTAGACATCCATCCAATGTGATTGACCGGGTGCAGAGGATCCCAAAAAGAGGACAGCGACCATTTGAGAAGGCAGTTCCCTTCACTAGCTGTGCAGGCTGTGGAAGTTAGCACCAGCGCTCTGAGTGCCGGTTTCGTACCGCAGTGTGCTGAGCATGTGGTAAACAGTGCCACATTGCCATTGTCTGTAAAGGTCACCAGAGGGAATTTCTACCAGAAGACTTCCCCAGGAAAAGTACAGGGATCCCGGGAAAAAATAGAGTAGGCTTTTGCTGCGGTTGAAATCCAAAGGGGAGCCAGAGGCATTTTTAGGGTTACTCAATTTCTACCATGCATTCTTTCCACATAAGGCTGCATTTGCAGAGCCTTTACACAGGCTATTGGATAAGAGGGCACCATGGCAGTGGACAAACATCCATGAGAAAAGTTTCAAAGCAGTCAAATCACTGCTGTCTTCAAACTCTTTGTTAACTAGCTGACTTTTGCCCTAACTCCCCCTCCCCTTTTTGTCTTCCTCTTCCCTATGGTTCTGGAAGCCCCGGGCCACAACCACTGTGGGAGAGTGGTTGAGATTTTCCAGCTGCTACCTCCTAGAGGTGTGAGTTCTAGGCAGTATTGCCGGCCCGGTGGTATGTCCTAGGCTGCTTCCCGGTTCCGACCATCGTGAGAGGGCGGGAATCAATCTGTTCCAGGGTACCCAGCTCTAGTGGCAGTGGAGCTTGGTTTGCATTCTGGACACATTCCTGTTATCTTGAGATCCTCCCGTTTTGATCTGGGTCTGCCTTTTTGCCGGACTTGTTTAACAACTGCTATGCGTCTTACTTATCCGAGCACGGTTTTGTTCGCCCTCAGGGGGGCCCCCCCTTCCTGGGTGCGACCCGCCTCACTTGTTATGCTTCCTCTTGATGAAGGGCCCGATTGCTGGGACCCTGAGAGATGGTTGGGCAGGGGCAGGGGCCGTCGGTATAAAAGTAATAAGAGGCCCCTGATTACTTTTTTAATTAAATTTTTTGTGGGGTTAGGGAGGGGGGAGGGTTGTGGTTGGTTGGAAATGGGGGGTAATCCACCAACCGTTATTCATACCAGGCCTGGCACGGATCGCGGGGGGTAGGAGCTGGGATCAGTTGCCTCCGGGGCTCGGGAGCGGGTCGTGGGATTACCTATTCCCATAACATTAGGGAATGGCAGCAGGTGTATGAACAGAGGGCCGTATCGATATCCGGGAGGGCATCTCCGCTATTTACAAGCGGTGAGGCGCTCCGACCCTCTGCTTTCGCCCCGAGGTCCCGGGAGTGAGGATGTGCAGCTACCTGAGCTCCGGCTGGTATATGTGAATGCCAGGTCCATTGTTAATAAGGGTCCTCTCGTTCGGGATCTTATTGAGGGTGAGCATGCGGACCTGGCTTGCATCACGGAGACCTGGTTGGGCCCAGAGAGTGGTATTCCTCTGGTTGATCTTTGCCCACCAGGTTTCCAGGTGCTACACCGGCCTTGGACTCAGGGTAGGGGTGGGGGAGTGGCTGTGGTTATGAGGGAGACCTTATGTCCGCAGGATGTCACCGTTCAAAGATAGTCGGGTGTGAATCTATCTTATTGAGGTGTGGTCCTAGGGCACAGTTGGGCTTGCTGCTGGTGTACGTTTCGCCTAGTTGCACAGCAGCAGCCCTGCCTGAGCTTCTCGATATCCTGTCCCGGTTGGTGATTGAGTTCCCCAAGCTTATAGTTTTGGGTGACTTCAATTTACCATCCCTGGGAGGATCGTCTGAGTTGGCCCGGGAGTTCATGGCTTCCATGACGGCCATGGACCTGACGCAAGTAATTTATGGACTGACTCATGTGGGAGGTCACACCCTTGACTTGGTTTTCTTATCTGGACGGTGGTTAGATGATTTTGGTGGAGGCTCTCCAATTGTTATGCCCCTGTCATGGACCGATCATAATCTCCTGTGGCTGGTCTTCCGTTTCGCTGCTCCCCGCCGTGGGTGTGCGGAGCCGATTAGATGGTTCCGTCCCAGGCGCTTAATGGATCCTGATAGGTTCCAGGCAGCGCTGGTATCCCCACCTGCTTCCATTGCTCACAACTCGGTGGATGCCTTAGTGGAAGCCTGGGAAAGGGCAGCCACTGAGGCACTTGACCGAGTTGTACCCTTGCGGCCCCTGACCCAGTGCAGATCCCAGCGAGCTCCATGGTTTTCCATGAAGCTTCGGGAGATGAAGCATCGGAGACAGGGCCTAGAGAGCTGTTGGAGGGCCACCCGATCCGAATCCGACCGATTGCGACTAAGAACCTTTATTAGGTCTTATCTCGCTGCGATAAGGGCTGCGAGGTCTAATTACTTCGCTACCCTTATCGCGTCCGCAGATAACCGCCCAGCCACCCTGTTTAGGGTGACCCGCTCCCTCCTTAATCAGGAGGTGAGGGAGGATCCCTTGCAGGGTCGTGCTGAGGAGTTTAGTCAACATCTGTTGGACAAAATCGCTCGGATTCGGACCGGTTTGGACTCCGACTGGGCAGAGTCTGACGTACAGGACACGAGTGATCTTGTCAATATCATCTGGGATGAGTTTGATCCTGTGACTCTGAAGGAAGTGGACAGGATCATGGGGAGGCTGAGCTCCACCACATGTTTATTGGACCCGTGCCCTTCCTGGCTGGTTTATGCAGCTCAAGAGGGGACGCGAGACTGGCTCCAGTCGGTTATATCTGCCTCTTTGAGTGAGGGTAGTTTCCCCGCCGTCTTAAAGGAGGCGGTGGTGAGACCTCTCCTCAAGAAGCCTGCCTTGGACCCAGCTGTGTTGAATAACTTTCGTCCTGTCTCCAACCTTCACTTCTTGCGAAGGTTGTTGAGAGTGTGGTGGTGCATCAGCTCCCCCTGGTTCTGGATGAAGCGGATTATCTAGACCCATACCAATCGGGTTTCAGGCCGGGGTACAGCACGGAGACGGCATTGGTCGCTCTGGTGAATGATCTCTGGAGGGCCCGGGACAGGGGATTTTCCTCTGTTCTAGTCCTATTAGACCTCTCAGCGGCTTTCAATACCATTGACCATGGTATCTTGCTGCGGCGTCTCAGGGGATTGTGAGTGGGAGGCACAGTTTTACAGTGCTTCTCCTCCTATCTCCTGGGACGCTCGCAGTCGGTGTTGGCAGGGGAGCAAAGGTCGACCTCGAGACCTCTCATTTGTGGAGTTCCTCAGGGGTCGGTCCTTTCGCCTCTCCTGTTCAACATCTATATGAAGCCGCTGGGTGAGATCATTCGTTTTGGAGTTGGCTATCATCAATATGCTGATGATACCCAGCTTTTTATTTCGACCCCAAACCACACCAGTGATGCCCTCGACATGATGTCCCGTTGCCTGGAAGCGGTTCGGGTCTGGATGGGGAGGAATAGGCTTCAACTCAACCCCGACAAGACTGAGTGGCTGTGCGTATCGGCATCTCGGGATATGCAGATTATTCCATCTCTTTCCATGGGGGGTGAATTATTACCCCCTGTAGATAGGGCTCGCAACTTGGGAGTCCTCCTAGATTCACAGCTTACTCTGGAAGATCATATAACTACTGTGACTAGGGGGGCCTTCGCTCAGGTTTGTCTGGTGCACCAGTTGCGGCCCTATCTAGACTGGATGCCTTGCGTACGGTCACTCATGTGCTCGTGACCTCTCATCTAGACTACTGCAATGCTCTCTACATGGGGCTCCCCTTGAGGACCACTCGGAGGCTTCAACTGGTACAGAATGCAGCCGCGAGAGTTGTGCTGGGAGTTTCCCGATACTCCCATGTTACACCTCTGCTCCGTGAGCTGCATTGGCTTCCAGTTGTCTTCCGAGTGAGATTCAAGGTTTTGGTTATGGTTTTTAAGGCCCTGCATGGCTTGGGTCCGGAGTACCTTAGGGATCACCTGCTGCTGGCATCGACTTCCCTCCACCCCGTGCGTTCCCACAGAGAGGGCCTCTTCAGGGTGCCACCGGTCAGAGAGTGTCGTCTGGTGGCCCCCAGGGGGAGGTCCTTCTCTGTGGGCGCTCCGGATTTGTGGAATCAACTGCCGATTGAGCTCCGGATGGCGCACGACCTTCGCTCCTTCCGACGCGATCTGAAGACCTACCTGTTTGAACAAGCCGGCCTGGCCTGATGGGTGATGGGTTGGGATTTTTAATATAGTTTTAATCCATTTAAAATTTATTGTTGTTAGTTTCTGGGCATCTGTTTAATCCTTTTCAATGTTTGTATTCTCGTATTTTATTAATTGCCCTGTTCACCGCCCTGAGTCCTTCGGGAGAAGGGCGGTATACAAATACAAATAAATAAATAAATAAATAAATAAATAAACACATTTCAATGAGAAACTGCCTATCAGTATTGCATGTGATGTATTGTCATTCGGGATAGGAGCCATTTTGAGCCATTTAATGGCTGATGGGAGAAAAGCTTCCATACCATATTATTCAAGGACACTTTCATTGGCGGAAAGGAATTACGTCCGAATTGATAAGGAGGCATTGGCTATTGTGGCAAGAATAAAAAAAATATCATGATTTCCTTTATGGTTGCCCTTCACGGTCTTTACTGACCACAGGCCACTTCTTGGTCTTTTCACTGCAGACAAGCAAACCCCTCAGATCCTCTCTCCATGGATGCTGAGGTGTTCAATCTTTATGGCAGCCTATAGTTACAGGCTAGTCCATAAGCTGGGCAAGGAAATGGATCATGCTGATGCACTCAGCAGGCTGCCCCTGCCTCACTCAGAACCAGACCCTGCACCAGCTGCACACATCCTGGCAATCCAGGACCTGCCAGAGTCTCCCCTTCATGCAGGGGATGTGGCTGCTGAAACAGCCACTGAGAAAACACTCAGTTATGTTTGAACTGGGTGCTGAGAGGGTGGCCAGAAGTTAGTCCAGGAACAGAATTTCACAGCTTCATCAGAGGAAAGGATGAAATGTCAGTATATAAGGCTGTATTATATGGGGAAGTTGGGTCATAGTCCCACACTCTATGAGGACTAGAGTCTTAGAATATCTTTATGAAGGACACCCTGGAATAGTCAGGATGAAGGCACTCATGAGAAACTACCTGTGGTGGCCAGGGTTGGACAAGGTTATTGAGGTCCATGTGAAAGTATGCCTCATTTGCCAGCAATCCAGACCTGAAATGCCTTAAGACCCAGTACACTGGGAAACCACACAAACCCCATGGTTTAGGATTCACATAGATTATGCTGGACCCTTCCAAGGACAGGTGTTCCTCATTGTAGTGCACAGTCACTCTATGTCGCTGGAGGTCACACCTGTCCCTACTATGACTCTTGCCAGGACTATCCAGGAATTGGGCATAATCTATGCCACACATGGCTTACCTGATGTAACAGTGTCAGACAATGGGGCACAATTTACTGCTGCTGAATTTCAGTCCTTTATAAGGACTATTATGATTAGGCATGCCACTTCATCCCCCTTTCACCTGGCTTCGAATGGCCAAAGGGAGCACATAGTCAGAATGACCAAGGGGTTGCTAAAGAGAATCATGACTGGCAATTGGCATCATCGACTGGCAGATCTTTTGCTCTGCCAGCACACAACTCCCTGCACCTCTACAGACCATAGCTCAGAGAACTCAGATGGGGACATTGGCTAACCACAAAGATGGACCATCTCCATCCAGACCTAGTTGCATTGGACACAGCACAGCTGAAGCCCCCAAGGAACTTGCAAGTTGGCAACTGAGTTTGGGCAAGGAACTATGGTCAAGGGGCACTTTGGGTAAAAGCTGTGGTTTGTAAGGTATCAGGACCACTGTCATATGAAGTGGTCCTGGAAGAAGGCCAGGTGATTGGCTGACATATTGATCAATTGCATCAGTGGCAAGCAAAACAGACCCTGGCCTCTGACATAGATGAGAGCCAGGATCAGCTTGACAGCTGCCTTGCAACAGAGTCTCAGAGTGCTTGCGAGACTCAGGGAGACGTGGAAGTTGTGTTAGCTGGAGTGAGCCACCCCTGAGTGGAGGGACTGCACCCATTGAACTGGACTTGCAGATGGACCTGTTCCACAGGTCGTTGGAAAACGCTCTGTCCACAGACATCGGCTCAGGTCTACCTGGCCAGACCAGCCAAAGGGACATGATCTACCTTAAGTGAGTGGGTCCAAGAGCTCTGGTCTACCCAGACAGGCAAAGGAGCTGGTACACCGGGAACGACTGGTGGTAATGCAGTGTTTGGAGTGGTCATGGAAGCCACTGGCATATTTGCAGGACTATGTACATTTTCTGGATATGTGAGCTATCTAGAAGGGAGAGGTGTTGTGTATTAATGTAAATTCATAAGGGCAGTAATAAATAGTTAATTGTTGTATTCATTCAAATCCTTAACTGTCTGTCTATTACTTTGCAAGCTTTTGTTTTGAGAGGGAATGTTTGCATTAATTTTATTGGCCACCTATCGGGGTTCCATATAAATAGATGTCAAATGGCTGTTAGAGCTGCTTCTGTGTTAACTCAATAAACATACTGTTACTTTCCACTTTTGACTGATCAATGCCTCAACGATCCCAGTACACAACACTACTAACATACATTCTCAGCTATCAAATGTGCTGGGTCATTCTGAGTCATTCTAAAGAGAATGAATGGAATGGAATGGAATTCAACTGAACTGATCACAAATCCGCGTATCATCTTGTACTACTGTGAAAGACGTTATGATTTTTGGAGAGAATCTTTGTGTCTTGAAGGATCAGTCTTGGCTCTTGTGATGAATAGAAAAATGATATGGGAATGATTTTTCAATCTGAATTCATTTAAATATCCAGGCCCAGGTGATATTCCCTTATATATAATTTTTGAGAAAGCTTGAGAAATGAATGAAATAAAAGATGGCTGTAAGAGAGCAAATGTTGTCTCTTTGAAAACAGATAAAAATGTAATAGTTTAGACTTGATAAGGAAAGATAGAGAGACATTTAGGCTTAGTAGTTAAGGTATCAGCTTAAAAACCAACAGAATTGAATTGTAGTCCTGTTTCATGCATGAAACCAACAAAATTATTACATTTGAAGAGTTTAGTATAATTTGAAAGGCATAAGGCTAGAAACTGGGAGATAGTGAGTTCTAGTCCTCTTTTAGGCACAAAAGAGCTGACTGACCTTGGGTGATTCATTCTTTCTCAGTTTTTTTTTTCTATTCAAAGATAGAAAATAAAAATAAAAAAGCAAGTAAACATGCACTGGTACAAATTACAAAATTGAAAATACTGGATCTTCAGCACAAAGCTTTAGAAGTGAATTCCTGCAACACTTTATTGTCAGTAATTACAATATTAATAATGTAGAGACTTTTTGCATAATATCCAAAAGATGTTAAAGACAACCTCTTCATCCTCCATGAAGTCTGTGAACTTGAATCTCTAAAACTGGGGGAACATCCAAAAATTGCATATTAATTTTTGTCCTGTAAAACCTTCCACATGTCATCCATCGGGCTACATGCTCTTAACATTTTGGAAAACCTTGAGGATATTCTTCTTTGGCAGGCATTAAGATACTGAGGACAGAGCTAAATTGCATATTATGAATTGGAGGCATGAAACTGTTTTATCTTTTAAGTTGTACTATTTGTACTTTTTAATATTATTGTTATCTAGCCAGAGATATTAAACCCCAATACTGTATTCACTTGCATACCTCTATGGTCTGCAACCTGCCTCCCCCAACAAAAAACACAAATTAAATATTATTGCTGATGTTGCCCTTGTAAAAAAATACTGACAGCAAACTGAAGTGGAGAAAACTAAAACAGAAACCTATGGCCCAATAAACCAGATTACTTTTACCTGCT
>JAKJMR010017375.1:487600-514751 GCA_024449315.1 Daboia siamensis | reverse complement strand
AAAGAAAGAAAGAAAGAAAGAAAGAAAGAAAGAAAGAAAGATATAAATCATGAATATACAAGGCTATGTCACTTGAATATGTTCTGGTTATATTTATGATGCAGCCACCGCAAAACTGACATATTCAAGTTTTATGGATGATTAACTGCTCTCTTTTGTTCAGTTCAGGTCTCAACAGAATAATGTAGCACTTGGGAGCAAAGATACAACCCAGCAATCCGGAACTGGAGGTTAAGATAGAGAAGATCTCCACAGTGACCATATATTTTCCCTTTGTGCTCAGGTAAGTTGGAACAAAAGTCAGCCACACAGTGCAAAACACCAGCATGCTGAAAGTAATGACTTTGGCTTCATTAAAAGTGTCTGGCAACTTCCGAGCAAAGAAAGCTACAGCAAAGCTAGCAAAGGCCAGTGAGCCCAGATAGCTTAAAACAAGATAAAACATGATGGGTGATGACTCATTACACTGAAGAACAATTTCTTCACTCATCAAAAGAATATCACTATCTGGGAAGGGGGGAGATGTTGCAAGCCACACAGCACTGATGCCTACCTGAGGAAAAGTACAAGAAAAAACAATGAAGATGGCCAGTTTTCTTCCTGTCCATTTCTTCATCTTGGATCCTGGATGCTTGGTCATAAAAGCCAGAACTACAATAAGGGTTTTTGCCAATATGCAAGATACCGCCAGGGTGAAAATGATCCCAAAGGTTGTTTGACGGAGGAGACATGTTATTGTTAGTGGTCTTCCAAGGAAGAGCAATGAGCAAAGAAAGCAGAGCAGAAGTGAGATGAGCAGAAGGTAGGAAAGGTCACGATTGTTGGCTTTCACTATGTGAGTACTGTGATGCTTCCAAAATGTCTTCAAGATCTGAACAGTAATAACAGACAGCAAGACTGTACAAATGGCTATGCTGATACCTAATGGTTCTTCATAGGACAAGTAGCTAATGACCTTTGGAATGCATCTGTTCCGTTCCTTGTTTGCATACTGATCTTGTGGGCATTTAAAACAATTTTCCAAATCTGTAAAAGTTCACCAAATTAAAAGGGGGAAAAGAAATCTGTGAGTTTTTAATTCTTTCTGTTAGCATACAGTAGCAGTGGAATCAGTAATGACAATTTCTCTGTCTCTGTCTCTGTCTCTTTCTCTGTCTCTTTCTCTGTCTCTGTCTCTCTCTCTCTCTCTCTCTCTCCCTCTCTTTCTCTGTATGTATGTATATGTGTATATGTATATATATGTAAATGGTAAATGACCTAATAGTTGGCCTATTATTTAGAATGAACAAAGAACATCACTATTTACGTGACAATTTGTCTCTGGTTGATCTGAGTTAATATTAGATCCTATAAATTGTGCCATGAACAAAAATGACAAATTTAGGCAATATTCTGTGCAGGATATAATATTTTTATTAGTGTTTACATTATTTCCCGATCTGATGGACACCAAGGAATTATAAAGAATAATTAAATAAATAAATAAATAAAATAATTATAAAGTTCAAAGATAATAAAGCAACTAATGATATTTATAAATAATACTGTGAAAGATATCCGCTGCCAAGGAGAATGAAAACAATGAGTGATGTCTCCTAGGCAGTATTGTTCCAGCAGACTAAAAACTGGGATACCAGCTTAAGGTTGGTTAAAAGTCTCCTGGCCAAAATTGCCCCACTTTGTTTGAGCTGAAAGCTATTTCTGGGTGGGGAGAACATCACTGGGACTAATATTATTGGGTTACCAGTTAATATAAATAGATTTTCTATTAATCCTAATTTAGAAGTGGTGTAAGCATGTTAAACAATTCTTTGGTATTATATTCCATTTTCTCAACACACATGTAGGATACTATATAGAGAAGCAGGGTGTGGTTATTCATTTTATAAGAAAGCTAGAAAATAGCAACAGAAAAAAGATGTTGCATTAGTTTTTGTTGTAGCCTTTTATTGTAGTTATTTTTGTTCAACCTGTTTATTTTTAGCCATCACCCGTTTTGTTAGATAATCATCTTTCATACAAGGTATACCAACCATTCTCTCTCTTTTTTTTCTTTCTGATAACCAGGCTGACACTTTACAGAGATACGTTATATCTGCTGGAAAGACAACATGAAGAAGTACATCCTCAAAATTTTGGTCTTAGAAACATTAATGCTTGGGTTACATATTGGTATACAGTGAATTTTTGTGGTTTCTAAGTAGAATACTCCTGTTGAAACTTTTTTCAAGACAAAATAAAAAAAAAATCCTTAATATTAAATAATTTAGTTAGCTGAGATTTTTACAGCTTGGTAGAAAGTGAATTGTGTGAAAGGAAGATAATCCTGTTGTTTAATCTTTTACCTATTCACCTCACCTGTTTTGTTAGATATCCACCCTTTTGGACAAGGGACACAATTGTAACAACAAAATGGTTCTCCCTCCTTTGTTTCCTTCTGATAACCAGGTTGACATTTGGCATTACACAGAGAGATAGGTCGTGACTGTGACAATGTAAGATGAAAAAGGTCATCCTCAAAGATATGGGCTCGGAAACATTAATGCTTAGGTTACAAAATGGCATGCAGTGACATTTTCTAGTTTCTACATAGAATTATTCATACTTAAACTTTTTTCAAGATGAAATTTAAAAAAATTTCGTAGTTTTAAATAATTGAGTAAGCTGAGATTTCTACATCTTGGGGAAAAGCATCAATCTTCTAAAATGGAGATAATCTTGTTTCATAATATCAACTCCATAATTATCATCATTTGCAAATGGTGTTTTTATACAATGGAAATTCTAATTTTGGAATTCTGAATAATCAAAGGAAAATTCTTAGTGTGATAGAAAATATCACATTGCTTAAGGTTAATACTGACCAAGGAAAAATGTAAGGGTACTTGATTAAATATTCTGAACCATTTTCATGAGTTCTTCAATTGGCTGCACACTGAGGGAAATGTACAAAATTCTAATCAAGAACATATGACATTTTCTAGAAGAACTGATACAAGAACCCACTAAGGAAGGAAATGTATTTCAATCTACATTTACATGAATTAATGTCATGAAGAACAATGAAAAAAAATCAAGTAGCCAAAGTCTTTCAAAAAATGGTTATAAGATGGTATTTTACCTGGTTAAATCCATGATGCCACACTATTTCTTCTTCCTTAATGATAAGTTGTTTATGTGGAGGAGCCCATGGATCCATTCTCCCAACATTCACTCCAATAAAAGATTGGTTTGGGAATGTGACCCAATTTATGATGTCAAATCCTGCAAGCAAAGAGCGTTCCTGGTCAAAGGAAATTTTATCTCCAGCACTGTTGTTAAATGATAATGTTTTCAACAGATGAGAAAGCTGAAATGAGATATAAAAAGCTTTTGAGGTGTTGCTCGATCCAGTTCTGTGTTCAGGAACATTGTAAAGGAGGTTCACCTGAGAGTAAAAAAGTCATTTCAGCATCACACAGAATTATTTTATTTGCTATTATATAGTATACTATATACTATTGTATCTCACAGATTGATATTATTCTTTCTTTGTTAACTGAAATTTCAATCATTTTATGAAAATGAATTCAGGGTGGCTGTTAAAGTTTAATCAACGAGAATACAACATTCAGTACCTGTAAATATAACTATAGATGCTCATTAATTATACTGGCTAGGACAGATAGATACTACAACTCTGGCATAGGAAAAGTACCAGACATCATTTTCTATGCTACAACTGTTGAGCCATTACCTGCCAGAGCTGCTGATTCAGATGTTTTCTTCTCTCCCTTCCATCCATTCTCTTGTGTCTGGAGATTGATGCATAGATGGCATGTAAGGCATGAGCCACAGCATAAACAGCATTGTAGATGCTATAGCTTTGGCCTGAAATCCTCATTGGAAAGACATGCTCAGGAAGGTCTTCCAGTTTTTCCATCCCTGTGCAGGCATCCCTGTTCTTAGGATGGAACCTAGAGTCCTGGGATGGACAGTCAAATGTCCGAGCCCAGAAATCTCTGATGAAACCATCCCCTTCTGAATTCAAAGGGTTTCTCTTCTGGAGAAATTGCTGGAATCCCTGGATTTCTTCAGAATGAACTGTAAAGGAAAATGAACCGTGGAATTCAAGTATAGGCCAGTTAGAAGCTGCAATGTTTTTCAACTCCATCCCAGCAGTCATAAGCCAAACTTGGCCTTTAGGTTTTTCTATCAGATATTCAAATTTGAAAGAGAGCACCCATCTCAAAATCACCATGAAACGCATGTCTCCACTGAAAACCAGCACATTGGTTTCACTGTTCATGACTTCAGAGTAAGACTGTTCTAAACATTTCATGGGTTTTTCACCACGACACAAAATGAATGTATATATGTTTGCAGTACAGATACCATTTTTTGCAAATTCTGGAATGATGACGTTCATGACACTCTCTAAATGCATCCCATTGGCAATAAAGAATTCAATCCAATTCCAGTTGAAATGCTGGATTAACTTCATAATCCCTCTGTACTGATAAAGTACATTTGGAATCATTTGAAAATAGTCAAGCAAATGTTCCTTTTCAGTTACCACCATTCCAGAGCCATATATGAACTGAAAAGACATTCAGATAAGAAATAGGGTTTTTCTAAATGTCAGCAATAATAATAAAATACCTCCTTACTGGAACCTTTTGCAGTTAAGAGATTTTTGTCCTTGAATCCAAAAGTCTTTTAATGTTTTTTTTAAATTTCTATCTTTTAATGAATTATGATTTAAGTGAAAAACAATGTAAATTCATTCCTGTTTTGCAATAACATAGGAGGCAGCAAAATATATTTCTGATTAAAATATAGAGGACACTAAGCTGGCAGGAATAGCTAACACCGCAGAAGACAAACTCAGAATCCAAAAAACATCTCGGTAGAGTTGAACTATGGCTCCTATCCAATGAAATGATACTTAATGTGGAGAAAAGCAAGGCTTTTCACTTAGGCAGGAAAAACCAAAGATACAAGTACACATTAGACAGAGGGATCTTTCAGAACATTCTAGACATTGTGCCTGAAGTAAAAAAAAATGAAATTTTGATTTTGGGTTTCACCAATTAGATAGACTTAATGTTATTGAAATGGCCAGATTATATTATATTGTAAAAGTAAAAAGGTGAGGTATGAAGTTGATGCTCAACTTTGGTGCACCAAGGGAAGTCAGAAGTCAAAATCTTTTTTTTCCTCTTCCCTACCTCACTTCCCTATTCCCTTTTCCCTTCCCCATTTTCTCCACTAATTACTTTTTTATTTTCACTGTATCGTATAATGTAAACTATAGGGTTTGGTGGTCTTTTGATGGTCCAATGAATACAACCACTGCCCCAAATCTTTCCTCCTTTTCCCCCTCCTCCTCTTTCTTAGTTTGTCAACAGCAGCTATAGGAAATATGTGCAGACATGAAACATGCATTTCCTATCTTCTTTTCCACATATACACATCCTACCTGTAGAATCTTGTAAATGCCCAAAATATTGGGCTTTCGATGGGAGCGTTCACAATTCAGATCTTCAATAACTGCCAATAGAGTGTCCTGGATGCCACACTTGTAGTTGGGCACAAGGTTGTTTTTTGAAGAGAGAAATTGTATTGCAGCATGATAGGTCCATTTGGAGCTTAAATAGCTGTCATAAATATTCAATCCCAGTGTAATGTTCGGTAACATCCTTGGGTTTTCATTGATTTCCTTTACAGCAAAGGCCAGAACTAAGATTTGCTGGTAATTCTCAGTTAATACACTGCACAAAGTTTTTCATTACATGCTGTTAGCATTGGACATATTTTCAGTTCACCATTTTATTGTCTACTTATTAGTAATTTTCATTGTAATGTTTCTTGTCTATTAAAATATTTTAGGTATTGATTAAGAAGAAATTTGTTTTTTTTTAATAGACACTACACTTGAGAATGAAAATTCCTAATTTGGGGTCCTTAGTTCTCTCTGAGCTTGATTGTTTTTTTCCAAACATTTCATTACCCAAACTAATAACATCATCAATGCTGGTGATGTTACCTAGTTGGATAATGAAATGTCTACAAGAAAACAAGCAAGCTTAGAGAGCACCAAGGACCGCTCATTTCAACTCTGTGCTACAAATATACTCCTTTATTTCCTAATGTTTGACCAGCTATACCATCCATTAAGAGTGGTGTGTTTAGTCCAGGTTTGCTTAAAATAGTTTTTTTTTCCCTTTATTATCACTCTTCAAATTATAAAGGGAAAAATGCAAACATATAACCTTGGGAACATAAATGAGCATCTCACAGAGTGCCTTATAAGCTTGACTACAGTTAAAGAGATATTTTTTAGGGGGGTGGGATTTTATTTTTGAGTTGAATAGGTCACTTTCTAGTGATTTTAGGCAGATTCTTTCATCCTTTATAATAAGAAACAATGAGAAATAACTAGAACAAAGGAATAACTATTTGATAGGTATAAAGTCATGAAAAATTTAAATGAAAATAATTTAAGCATCCAGTTTCTCACAATATTTAAAAAGGCAGGATATTTATCTATATACATGGAAGCATTCCATATTGTTGGAAATTATGTGAACAGCATCTTTTTACCTAATATGTTCCTGAAATTCAACTATCCTTTAGATTTCCTCTATGCTCCATTTGAATGACAGATATTTCCACGCAGTAGAACCATGACAAAATCTATGTCTAAATATTTTTTTGTTCACAAATCCACACTTTAAAATTTATTTTAAACAAAATTAACCATTTAATTTCAAAACTGAAGTTCTAATAATAATAAAACATTGGCATCTGTGGGGAAAATAGAGGGGGACAGAGTACATATTCACTGTCTTTAGTTATTTCTTAATATAACAAAAGAAGGTAAATAAATTTAACAGTAATATGAATAAAAATGAACAGAGAGATAGTTTGATGCATTTCTTACAGAACCTGGCTTGAAACAGGGAGACTATGATTTTTAATCTATCATTAGACATGAATCAAGTAGATAATTTTGCCTAGTCATACTCTTCCAGATCTGGCAAGAAAGCAGTGATAAGCAACTGCTGAAAAGAGAGAGTTTCAGGGATTTGTGCAGACAGTCAGCTGGACTCAAAATTAAATTTTCTTCAGAACAAATGCTTGGATGTAGTAATTGCTTCTCACAGAAAATAACTATCCCAGGCATTTCTTCTTTTACTGGGTGGGTGGAGTTACTTTGTAAGAAGTGCTAGATATGTTTTCTGTTTGTTTGGCCCTACCAAGAATGAAATATAAATAGCCAAGAACAAAAATAAAGAAGAAATACCAACCTCTCTGATAAGTAAGGTTCGAGAGGAATTTCGATGAAGTTTACTTTCTTGGCATTCATGAGAGACAAAGAAATGATACCTCCATAGATGAAATCGCCTGACTGTGAATATCTCTGAACTCTTGATAGGGAATGCCATGCCCTACATTTAGCAACCTGAGTTTGGCTCACTACGTGAGGAAACAGAAGAAACAGAAATATTAATGTCAATATTGTGAATTCAAATATGCTATTCAAAGGTATATTCCTGTGTTCTCCCATTCCCTGAATTATTATGAGAATCTCTTACAGCAAAACATTTATTCTGCTCACTTTGGGATTATAACCTTGTATTCCCTGTGTCATGACTAAATAGCAGGGATCAATATCAACAGCACAGAAAACTTATATCTATTTTAACTACAATATTTATGGAATTCTTCCTACTCTGCTCTGTTCATAGCATCCCCAATTCCCTTAGCTACCTTATTTATCTTTGGTATATAATTAATATAGAGGAAAAGGACCATATTTGTTGCAAAATTGTATGGGGATTTCTGCAATGTACTGCAATGGAGACCTTTTTTGTGTGCTCAAGAATCCCAGGATCCAATGTCCCCAGTGTCTTTTTATATCATTAACCTGCCTCCCTGCTCTGCTGACAGCCCTGCCTCCTTCCCCTCCTGCCTCCCTGTCTCTTTGCCTCCCTACATGCTACCTTCTGCCTCATTACCTCCTATAGTAAAACTAAACATGTTATGTACTGAGCTTGTGGAACCACACCACATGAGCCAATGCCCCCCTTGAAACATAGGCAGACTGTCTCCAGCCTTGCAATTGTTCTACCTTGGTGGGAAGCATGGGTTCCATTCCATTGGCTGCTTCTAGAGGGTTGGACTGTATATATATATAGTGGCTGGGCACGGCCCAGGTTAAGCTCTGTCATAATTAATAAAGGATGTGTTATGTACATAGTTGAGGTAATTTGACAGCTCGGCCACCGGCAACAGCAGGTGGTGCTGGCATATGCTCGGATTGGCTGATCAGCATTCGGTGGGATATTCCAATGCAGGAATTGGTCAAAAGTGCACCATCTAGAGTATTTAAGGGGCTCTGAAAGAGCTCTGGGTTTTGTCTTGTTCGGAACTGAAATAAAGCTGAGTTACAGAGTCTCCGTTGTCAGTTGTTCCCTCATGGTCCAGACCACACTACATTACAGTGGCAAGGAGGGTGGGATACTGCTTCATGCTGAACTGAACCACTAGCTGAGTCACTGGGAAGGTGGAAAGAGAAAACTCTTCCAGGAAATATTCCTTCTCACTGAAGTAGTATCCAGGACCAGGACAGCATGACACAACACAGGCACATCCATGAGTTCATATCCGCTACCCTGAGCACTGGGAGTTGCACTTGGGTCAGATCGAAGGCCACCTCCTGGTAAACCGAAGAACGGAAGACCGCATGAAGGCAGCAGCTTTTCTGTGCCTCAGTGGTCAGGCCGTTTACAATGTAGCCATCAGGTTGTGCAACCCAGATCCTGTCACAACCATATCATACGCTGACCTCGCTGACAAACTGAGCCAACATTTCATGCCAAAGAGGTCTGAACTTTTCTGGCAGCTACAGTTCATCCAGTGGAACCAGCTCCCCAGCGAATCATCGACTGACTTTGTCGTGGCGGTACGGCAAGCCGCTCGCATATGTAAATTTCCTGATCTGTAAGTCCAGATTTGAGATCAGATCATCCTCAGATTGAGTGATGAGCAGCTTCAGCAAAAGATTATCGCTAAACCAACTCTGACCCTTTCAGAGGTCATTGATGAAATAATTGCCCAGGAGTCAATCAACTGATCACCTGTCAACAGCTCCAGTGGATCTGTCCACAAGGAGAGTGTTGTGAATGGCGGAGGTGAAGAACCCAAAAATGAAGCAGAAATTGATGCCATTCTGCAAAGGCTTGAGAAATTCAGAGTCCGACATGACAACAGTGTGAAACAGAAAAAACCAGGTACAGCCAACAAAAACTCAAGATACCCAAGCTACAGTTCCAGAGACAATGACCAAGGGTGACCTGCAGGTTCCGCAGCACAAAGTGCCAGTCTTGTGGTAAAACCAGGCGCATACGAGCTGTCTGCTGCAGCCGCAACTGCAATAGCCTGAATGAATTTGACTCATCGCCAGCAGGTACAGAAAGCCCACCATTCCCCAGCACTGAGCCCCCTGGGACCCAGTCACAAAAACAATTGTAGAAACAATTGTTAAGGACTGTATGATAAAATGGGCACAGAACATTCAGGAAGTCATCACAATGGACACTTGGGAAAAGATCTGGGTGAGAAATGTGAAATTTACGCAAGCTCAAAATTTAAGAGAGAACTTTTATAAAATGTTTTACAGATGGCATTTAGATCCTAGAAAGTTAGCAAGTATGTATCCAAACTATCAGCCTAAATGTTGGAGATGTGGTGGCGAAGACGCAACGTATTTTCATATATGGTGGACTTGCAAAAAGATCAAACCATTTTGGATTAAAATTTGGTGGAATATGCAGAAGATATTTAAGAAAAGGATAAAGTTTTGTCCGCAATTGTTTTTACTGGGTATTATTACTGATATTACTGTGTTGGACATTAATTTGATGTTGAACTTAATTACGGCAGCGAGACTTTTAATAGGCCAATATTGGAAGAAGCAAGAACTGCCGACTTTAGAGGAATGGACTTTAAAAGTTTCCAACCTGGCGGAGATGGCAAAGATTTCAGCATATTTGAAAGACCATACTCAACAACGATATATTGTGGAGTGGAAGAAATGGATTGATTACATCCAGAATAAATATGGGACTAAAAAGTTTTATTTAGCATTTGAATAAGTATATTGCTTGTAGTCAATTTATAAGAGCTAAAGCGCGAGAGAGTTAATAGGTTGTTATTGTTAGCATATGGGTGTTTATGATTGGTTATCTTATTTTTTATACCTTGTATCTAGCTCTGGGAAGTCCGGGGGGGGAGGGGGGAGAGGGAGGGTAAGAGGGTGGGAGAGGGTGGGGGAGGGGTGGGGAATGGGATGTTATAATTAAAATGTATTGAAAAACGTTTTAATAAAAAAAAAAAAAAAAAAAAAAAAAAAAAAAAAAACAATTGTAGAAAGTATAGAAGTGATGTGCCAGTCAACAATCCAGCAGCGGCTTAAGCCAAAAATCAAAATTCAGATCCACTTGCAAGAATTCCTTGCAAAATGGAAGTGGATTCAGGTTCATCTGTCTCAATAATATCTTAAGAGGCATATTTATCGATTTGTGGCCAGAGCAGGCGGTGGATTCCCTTGGAACCAACCCAAATTCAATTAGTGGATTTCCAACGGGCCCCAATTAAAATGAAGGGAAAGGTCACATTATTAGTAGGATATAAGGGGTTCCTGGGTTACTTAGACGTATTAGTAACGGAAGGCAAGAGGACTAATTTGTTGGGGCTGGACTGGTTTGATGCCCTGGGCTTGGGAGAGTTAATACTATCCAGTCCAAAAGCCTCGAATCTGTCTGCAAAAAATTTGCAGACATGTTTGATGGTGAACTGGGAAAATACCCGGGGGCCCCCATTAAGTAAAAATTAAGACCCAATGTCCTGCCGGTAAGAATCAAGGCCAGGAGGGTCCTGTTCGCTCTCAAGCACAAAACTGAGAGTGAACTAGAAAAGCTAGTTAAACAGGGGATATTGGAGCCCATGGAAGGGGGAGATTGGGAAACCCCCATTGTCACCCCCTTTAAGCCAAATGGGGAAATTAGAATATGTGCGGATTATAAGTCATGGTAAACCAGGCCTTAAATCCACATGCTTACCCAGTCCCATCAGTGAAACACATCCTCTCAGCAATACAGTCAGGTGCCATCTTTGCCAAGCTCGACTTGGCGCAGGAATACCAGCAATTCCCAGTTGCCTGTGAAACAGCTGACATTCAAACTATAGTGACACACAGAGGAGCCTTCAGAGTGAACCACTTACAGTTTAGCATCTCCGTAGCTCCTGGGATCTTCCAAAAAGTAATGGAGAAGATGCTGAAGGGTATTCCTGGAATGTGTCCATATTCTGATGATGTTCTAATTGCTGGGGAGTCAGAGGAAGTTTTAGCAGACAGGCTGCAGGCTCTGTTAAGTAGATTCTGTGCTGCTGGCCTAAAACTTACGAAGGAAAAATGCAGTATTGGAGTGGCATCCACGGAGTTCCTAGGATTCAGGGTAGATGCACAGGGCATCCACCCCACCGACTCCAAGGTAAGGGCAATTAGGATGGCTCCTATGCCTAAAAACAAGGCAGAACTACAGGCTTTTCTGGGGCTACTTAACTTTTATCATGCATTTTTGCCCAACAAGGCAACTATTGCAGAGCCATTACATAGATTGCTGGACAAGAAAACCCCTTGGAAGTGTTCCACTATACATGACAAAAGTTTTAAGAGCCTTAAGCAATTGCTGTCCAGCAATTCAGCAGTCACTCATTTCATTGAGAAAAAGACCATCTGTTTAGCATGTGATGCCTCTGCTTATGGTGTAGATGCAGTACTAAGTCATTTAGAGGAAAACGGAGATCAAAAGCCAATTGCTTTCTATTCCAGGACACTCTCAAAAGCTGAAAGGAATTACGTCCAGATAGATAGAGAGGTCTTGGCCCTAGTTGCAGACATAAAGAAATTCCATGATTACCTATATGGTAGAGAGTTCACCATCTTTACTGATCACAAGCCCTTGTTAGGATTGTTTACAACAGACAAAGCAACACCACAAATTCTGTCTCCCAGGATTTTAAGATGGTCCATGTTTCTCTCTGCCTATACATATAGATTGGTCTACAAACCAGGGAAGGAAATGTGCCATGCAGATGGGTTGAGCAGATTGCCTCTAGCAGTAGGTGAGCCAGACCCGGCACCGGCAGGTCATATCTTAGCCATCCAGGAACTCCCTGAATGCCCTCTCCAAGCTAAAGACATTGCTGTCAGTATAGCAGCAGATAAGGTCCTAAGCAGGGTGTTAGCTTGGATAGCATCAGTGTGGCAGGAGAAGAGCCCGAAGTCTGAGTTCCAGGCGTACTTCACGAGAAGGCATGAATTGTCTTCCCATAAAGGATGCCTGTTATGGCGAAGCAGGGTCGTGATCCCTGACAAACTAAGGAATAGAGTCCTGGAAGCACTACACAAAGGGCACCCTGGCATTGTGAGGATGAAGGCATTAGCACAGAGTTATTTGTGGTGGCCAGGCCTGGACAAAGCAATAGAGGAACAAATAGCAGGTTGCTACCAGTGTCAGAGTTCCTGGCCAGAACAACCACATGCTCCTGTGCATAAATGGGAGTCAACACACACTCCATGGTCTAGGGTCCACATAGATTATGCGGGGCCTTTCCAAGGTCAGCTATTCCTAGTGGTAATGGACAGTTATTCAAAATGGTTGGAGGTGTTCCAGTTAAAAGTATGACCACAGCCAAAACTATACAGGTGCTAAGGGGGCTCTTTGCTATGCATGGTCTGACAGATGTGTTAGTCTCTGACAATGGCCCACAATTCAAATCTGCTGATTTCCAGGCTTTCACCAGGGCCAACTTGATTAGGCACGTCACATCCACACCCTTCCACCCATTGTCCAATGGCCTTGAAGAAAAAATGGTGAGAACAACCGAGGACACTTTGAGATGCATCATCACCGGTGATTGGCACCAAAGGTTGGCTCAATTCTTACTAGCACAACACTCCATACCATGCACAGCCACTGCAAGAGCCCTGCTGAGCTGTGTTGGGGCTGGTGTCTCATTACCAAGTTGGATAGGACTGCACCCTGATAGAGTGGCTACTGAGGCGGAGCAGCCCATCCCCACCAGGGAGTTTGACATTGGTGAACTAGTATGGGCCAGGAACTATGGCTCTGGGGACATGTGGGCTCAAGGGATGGTGGTTGACAAAACTGGACCATTATCATACATTATAGAGAGGGAAGGGGGCCGCCAGGTCAGAAGGCACATCGACCAACTAAGGAAGTGGGCCCTGGAAAACCAGCATCGTGAGCAAGCCCAAGACCTCCAATCACCACCATTGCCCCTGTTCACTCCAACACCACCAAGAGACCTTGGTGTTTCTCTTCCTGCTCCTCAACCCTTGGTAAGTAGGCAGAAGAGGCAAGAGGCCTTTACTGACACTGAACCAGTCACAGAGACACTGGGCCAGGGTGGACAACCACTTAACCTAGCTCATGAGGGCAGTTGGTAAATAGAAGATCAGGACCTGATGCCTGCCAGGTGTAAGCAGCCTATAAGGCATTCTTGCAGGACTTACAAAGCACCGGCATATCTGGAGAACTATGTAAGGTCGTGAGGTCAAGGGGTGAAAGGTGATCAAGAATTCGCATTAGAGCAGTGTCAAGTTATTATGTGTTTATTGTTCTTATATTGGGCGAAGGGTTGTTATGCACATAGTTGAGATAATTTGACAGCTCAGCCACCAGCAACAGCAGGTGGCGCCAGCATATGCTCAGATTGGCTGACCAGCATTCGGCAGGATATTCCAACACAGGGATTGGTCAAAAGCGCACCAGCTAGAGTATTTAAGGGGCTCTGAAAGAGCTCCGGGTTTGTCTTGTTCAGAATTGAAATAAAGTTGAGTTACAGAGTCTCCATTGTCAGCTGTTCCCTCACAGTCCAGACCATGCTACATTACATATTGGATCTTCACCATAAAGCTTTAGAAGTCAATTCCTGCAACATTTTATTTTCAGTAATTACAATATTAATAATGTAATGACTTTCTGCATAATATCCCAAAGACGTTAAAAATAACCTCTTCATCCTCTATTACGTCTCTGGCCTTGAATCTCTAAAGTCGGGGGAACATCCAAAAAGGACAAAATAAGAGAATAAGAGAAGAGAAGAGAAGAGAAGAGAAGAGAAGAGAAGAGAAGAGAAGAGAAGAGAAGAGAAGACAAGACAAGACAAGACAAGACAAGACAAGACAAGACAAGACAAGATGAAAATAGACATGCTACCATTTGGCAGCAATTGTGTAGTGTAGTACCATTCCTATACTGGATGACTTTTTTAATTGAAAAGAATTTATATATTGTTAATTGCCTATTCTTATATTGAGGCTGAAGCTATTGGACCAGTCATATGAATTGCAGAGATAACAAAATAAAGAGAAACTTGAATTAGAATCAGGAGGGAAACAAGAATTATTGTAGTGAAGCAAGTAACATATTTATTTTATTTATTTTATTTTTATTACATTTATATCCCGCCCTTCTCCGAAGACTCAGGGGGGCTTACAAGCTTAGCAGTATCCTTCATTCTATGTATATGCCTGCTTGTTAGGGCTTTCACACACACCCCCAAGCGGCATTATTACAAAGTCAGCTTATTGCCCCCAACAATCTGGGTCTTCATTTTACTTACCTCGGAAGGATGGAAGGCTGAGTCAACCTTGAATCTGGTGGGATGCGAACCTGCACTAATTGCAGGTAGCTGGTATTACTTAAGGAGGCATTAGCCCACTGCTCACACAACTGACTCCTTGACCAATTATGGATTATAAGACTTATTTAAGAAAACCTTAATTCAGAACAAAATGCGATAGTCCATTCCTGAGGTGTCTATGGCAGAAATGACTACTAAAGGTGCCCCAGCTCTAGAAATGTGCCCAATTGGTGGATCAGATATCTGTGAAAAACTTGTTGTGTCAACAGCTGCAAATTGCACTTTAAGAGGAAACCTTACAGTACAATACAATCCAGAACCATGTGTATAAATCTGGTCGTATTTTATCCTTTCATCAAAGAGAAAAGTTGAGAAAATACTTTTAATTATTCTGACATGCCTTGGACACCCCATAGTTGGATTATTGAACACGGTCTTCATAGCTCAGCCCCTGAAGTCCAAACACAAATTACAATGATCCAGAATTTGGTAGTTTATAGTATATTGTGTCCCACTCAGTTTGTCTATGTTAAACCATGGTTGCAACCCCTGCACTGGCTGCCAGTTTATTTCTTTACATAATTAAAAGAATGGTTATCCATTCTAACACTTTAAACAGCATAGGGAAATGTTACTTGCAAAACATTTTGGGAATATCTGCTCATTTGAAGAAATTGGATAAAGTGGGCATGCTCCATAACCAATTACTTAAATGTTGTCATAGAGAAGTGCTTTGGAGACCTGCATTTTCCATAGCTGACCCTGCTCTGTAAAACCTTCCATATGTCATCCATCAGGCTACATGCTCTTAACATTGTGGAAATCGTTGAAGATATGTTTTCCTGGCAGGCATTAAGATAGCGAGGACAGAGCTAAATTGCATATTATGAATTGGAGGTATGAAACTGATAGATCTTAAGTTGTACTATTTGTACTTTTTAATATTATTATTATCTAGCAAGAGATATTAAGCCCCAATATACATGTCAGCTGTATTCACTTGAATACTTCTATGGTCTGGAAAAAAAACAGACCCAAAAAACACAAATTAAATATTATTGCTGATATTGCCATTGTAAAATAAATACTGACAGCAAATTGAAGAGGAGAAAACTAAAACAGAAATCTGTGGCCCAATAAACCAGATTACTTTTATCAACTGACCATATCTCAACTACAGGATAGCTATCATGCTGACCTAGTGGGAAGCAGTAAATAATAATAATATCAAAGGAAGGTATTTATCCCAGGGATTCCAACATAAAAGCTGTAATTTTCACTGTATCTTCATTTTTCGGTGGCCATGACTTTCATATGCAGTGGGCCAAAAGAATACAAACTCTGGTTGTGCTTTATCCCATGGATGTTCAGCTTTGTTGAACATGCAGTATACTGTATACTGCATAAGCTGTAATAAAATTATATTCCATTTTCAAAAGGATTTAGTTGGTTTAGATGTCAGATTTTGACCTCTATATGTGTGTGCCAGAAAATGAGTAGAATGGACATATAAAAATAGGAAGTAAGTAAACAAGTAAACAATTTAGTAAGTATGAAGTAAGTAAGTATAGAAATAAGTAAGAAATAACTATAGAAGGAAGGAAGGAAGGAAGGAAGGAAGGAAGGAAGGAAGGAAGGAAGGAAGGAAGGAAGGAAGGAAGGAAGAAATCATGAATATACAAGGCTATGTCACTTGAATATCTTCTGGTTATATTGATGATGCAGCCACTGAAAAATGGATATATTCAAGTTTTATGGATGATTTAAGTGCTCTCTTTTGTTCAGTTCAGGTCTCAACAGAATAATGTAGCACTTGGGAGCAAAGATACAGCCCAGCAATCCGGAACTGGAGGTTAAGATAGAGAAGATCTCCACAGTGACCATATATTTTCCCTTTGTGCTCAGGTAAGTTGGAACAAAAGTCAGCCACACAGTGCAAAACACCAGCATGCTGAAAGTAATGACTTTGGCTTCATTAAAAGTGTCTGGTAACTTCCGAGCAAAGAAAGCTACAGCAAAGGTAGCAAAGGCCAGCAAGCCCAGATAGCTCAAAACAAGATAAAACATGATGGGTGATGACTCATTACACTGAAGAACAATTTCTTCACTCATCAAAAGCATATCACTATCTGGGAAGGGGGGAGATGTTGCAAGCCACACAGCACTGATGCCTACTTGAGGAAAAGTACAAGAAAAAACAATGAAGATGGCCAGTTTTCTTCCTGTCCATTTCTTCATCTTGGATCCTGGATGCTTGGCCATGAATGCCAGGACTACAATAAGGGTTTTTGCCAATATGCAAGATACCGCCAGGGTGAAAATGATCCCAAAGGTTGTTTGACGGAGGAGACATGTTATTGTTAGTGGTCTTCCAAGGAAGAGCAATGAGCAAAGAAAACAGAGGAGAAGTGAGATAAGCAGAAGGTAGGAAAGGTCACGATTGTTGGCTTTCACTATGTGAGTATTCTGATGCTTCCAAAATATTTTCAACATCTGAACAGTAATAACAGACAGCAAGACTGTACAAGTGGCCAGGCTGATACCTAATGGTTCTTCATAGGACAAGTAGCTAATGACCTTTGGAATGCATCTGTTCCGTTCCTTGTTTGCATACTGATCCTGTCAGCATTTAAAGCAATTGTCCATATCTGCAAAAGTTCACAAAATTAATAGGAAAAAAAGTAATAATTTTGGAATTAATGTCTGAATGTCTTAATATGTGTGTGTGTGTGTGTGTGTGTGTGTGTGTATGTCTATATATATGTAAATGGTAAAAGACCTAGTAGTTAGCCTCTTATTTAGAATGAACAAAGAATATCACTATTTATGTGACAATTTGTCTCTGGTCCATCTGAGTTAACATTAAATCTTATAAATTGTGGCATGAACAAAAATGACAAATTTAGGCAGTGTTCTGTACAGCATGTAGTAATTTTTTTTAGTGTTTACATTATTTCCCAATCTGTATGGATACAAAGCAATTGTAAAGAATAATTTTAAAAATATTCTGAAGTAGAACGATAATAAAGCAACTCATGATATTTAAAAATAATACTGTAAAAGATATCTATTACCGAGGAGAATTGAAATAATGGGTGATGCCTCCTGGGCAGTATTGTTCCAGCAGATGAAAAACCAGGATACAAGCTGAAGGTGGTTGAAAGTCTCCTGGCCAAAATTTCTCCATTTTGCTTGTGCTGAAGCCCATTTCTAGGTGGGGAGAATATCCTTGGGACTAATATTATTGAGCTATCAGTTAATATAAATAGATTTTCTAGTAATCCTAATTAAGAATTGGTGAAAGCATGACTTCTGGTTTTTACTTTGGTGTAAAACAGACACTGGGAAGCAGGGATCTGCCTCCTGCACCTGATTTCTTTGTGCTGGGTGTGCGAAAAGGGCATGAAGTTGCCCCAGAGAGGCAACAGATCAAGAGGGAACTCTTGTAGATCACAGGGAGATGGCAGTTGACCCACTTGATCCAAGGAAGCCCTCGGGACCAAAATGGAGAATGATTGGTCACACCCAATCAGAAGCTGCTGTCTGCTGGAGGAAGAAGTGTCTAACAAGCATGAGCAATCTGTCTGATCTGGGTGAGACTATTTTCCTTCCTCTATAATTGTAAAAACCTGTTCTTGGGAGGAAAAAAAAGCAATCCAAAAGCAAAGAACTCCTAGAACTAAAGGAAGTGTTTGTTTTTTCTTACCCCTTCTCCCAGAATAAGTGGTTTAAGCCTTTTTTGGGGAAAATAGAAAAGAGTATAAACTTACTTTGAACATAAGAGAGGGAGAGAGAGAGAGACATTTGAGGAGTTATAATACTTTTAAACTTTTTTTACCTTTCCTGGAGAGTATCAGACCAAATTCTTATAAAAAATCCTGGCTGGATAGTTACAAAGTGGATACCTAATGACTCCAATAGTAAAAGTAAAGAACTACACTGAGCTTTATTTATATACTTTCTTTATATATTTTATCTGGAGTGAAAGAAGTTCACCAGAAGCCCAGACAAAGATTACAAACTCAATCCTTTGATGTCTCAGAACTTCACGGCCTTGTAAATTGTAGCTAGACAAAGAAAAAAATATTTTGTGGTGTTTTGTCCACAGGATGGATTACAACTAAAATTGCAAACTATTTTGAAGCCATCTGGCTTCTTTGGATTACAAATACTGTAGTTTCACAAACTAGTCAGAGATAGAGGGAATGGTAAGGAATTACCAACAGTAAAATATTTTGGATAATAACTTTGGCAGATTGACAATTCTGGACTTTTTTTTCCTTCTTGTTCCCTAGGGAGTCTATTGGATTATAAATTCTTTATATTAGAAATATTTATGGACATGGAAGCCTAAATATTGGTGAATTCCCTTGAAGAAAGCACTATGGACTATCAACTTTGAATAGTAGGACCTTGTGGATTATGAATTCTGACTGAGTGATAAACTTGGATTTTGGACAATTGTTCTGGAAGTGAGCGTCAGAAACAGAAGTGGATTACATTTTTTTTTCCTTTTACATCTTGCTTTCCCTCTTTTTCTTAGGGAGCCTACTGGATTACAGAGACTATAGATAAGAAGTATAAGAGTTATTTAAGACAAATGTAAAATATATATTGTGGTATTGATCATAAGTTTAATGGCTTGGTTTAAGGTGGGCATTGGGGAAAGATATTAAAGCTAATAAAAATTTGGGGGGTGGAAACAAAATGAACGTTCCGAATTTAACTAAAACTGGCAAGAAAATACCCTCAGTCCTGTCCTCTGCCCCTGCAAGCCCTGTGTATCAGAGATCATTCAAATCAATGCTTCAACAAGAAAAATCTAACAATGTTCAGAAGGAAATGCAAGTGACACTACAAGAAATCTAAGAGGAATTTCCTCTCACAAAAAAGATACAAGGAAAAAATGTGAGGAGAGAAAAGACAATTTTAATAAAAAGAATCAAGAAATTCATAACATAAACTGTCAATTAGAAAGCTTTAGACAGATGGTTACAAAGAAAGAAAATAGAAGACAAGTCAGTAGAGATTGATCAAAAGATGGAAGAAATAAAAGATGAAAATCAGAAGCATGCAGGCAAATAGTTTATTAGAAGATTCAATGGCAGTTTTGGAAATGGAAATGGCATCTGACTTCTTAAGATTTTAAAACATAATGGAGTATAAAGAAGAGGACCTCATGGACGATGAAGGAGTTATTGGCTGAAGCACTGGAAATCGGGAAACAGGAAATGGAAGGAGATATAGATCAGATATTTCAAGTCAATTCAAAGTCCCCAGAGAAGTACATATCAGATTTGTCAAAATATCTATAAGAGATGAGATACTGAGAAGAGTGAGAGATGATCCTCTGCATTATAAGAAAGTAAATTGTACTGTTTAAGCAGATCCCCAGGAGAATAAGAAATTCAGGAAGAGAATACCAATTTCTGGCAAGAAAATTAATTGAAAAAGGAGTGGAAAGATATAGAGTAGACACTACACACAGGGAAATGGAATTTTAAGAGAGATACAAAGCATTCCTGGAAGGGAAAAGTCTGGAATTTCATGCAGAATGAGAAACAAAGAAACAGGAAGAGGTAGCAATAGTAGAAGCAGCCAAACCAAGGGAAGAGGAAGAAGCAGATAACAGAAATACAGAAGAAGGGGCAAAAGCAAAAGAACAGAAGCAGATAAGAACAACTAGAAGAATGAAATCTAAATATAATTGAAACTGATGAAGAAGGAAAAGAGGATTTTCTCAATAAATATAAACAGATTGAACACCCCTGCAAAAAAGAAAAAAAATACATGACTATAAAAATTAAAAATAGATGTAATTTGTCTTCAGGAAATGCATATAAGGAGACAATACTTTAAATTGTTGGAACAATTGAAAATTGGGAAACTCCACTTCAATTTAGAACAACAAAAAAAGAGAGCTCTCTTTGATGGTTGGATGTCAAAATGCAGCCAAAGTGCAGAAAGTGTTTGGCAAAGACCGAAAGCCAGCCTTAGACCTTCAGATTTATGTCTGATTCGAGTGGAAAAAGCCATAAAAATGGATGTGAGGAAAAAAAATGCCTGTGAAATCACTGACTCATCCAGATAAACTTGACATTCTCTTACAAGACAAATGAAGATAAATATAAAAGAAATGAAAACAAATATAGAGGAGGATTTGAAGCAAATAAAAGATAAAATGGACAAGATACATGTAAGAATAACACATCTGGTGAAACAAAGTCAGAATATGACACAAAATATTACAGAAGTGAAGACTCAGATGGGAGAACATGATAAGGTGTTAAAAAGTCAGACAACTATGATGCATCAGGTTAAAAAGGATTTGATTGAAATATGTGATCATCAGCACTTATAAATTGACATATACGTGTATATCCGGAGAAAAGTGAAGAAAATGAAGGAAAATTGATTCAAGCAGTACTGGATTTGGCTACCTCAATCTTCCCAGATGTCCCCTTTACAAGATATGATATTGATGCAATACACAGAGTCATTCCAAAAGGGTTGGGAAGAAAATTGCCGAGAGTTATTGTTGTGTGACTCCGGTCGTATGCAAAAAAAGAGCAAAACATGGAAGAGGGGTAGCAATCATGGTTCCTAAAAGATGTGAATTTAAGGTAAAAGCCATAACAAGGGATGATATGGGAAGATTTCTTATAATTCAAGGCTTGATTTATGGACAAGAAGTCACTTTAGCAAATTTGCATGCACTTTAGCAAAATTCCATGTTATGGATATAGGAATTAATAAATCTAATCCATCAAAAGTGGAAAGTATAATAATACAGATTTAAGAAAAGTTAGAACAGGTTCAAAGAAATCTAATTTATTTAAATAGGGAATTTTAGGAAAATAGTAATAAAAATTCTAGAATGTTAGCTAGAGCCAGACAATTTAAAAAGAGAAAAAAGCCTGATTGGAGTAATAAAGAACGAAAATTGAGAAAAATGTAACATGATGAGAGAAAAAATTGTTGAGTTTTCAGAAGTGTTTTGAAAACTTATATAAGGGAAAGGAAATAAATGTGAATGAAAGTCAGCCATATACAGAAAAGAATTTAAACTGTAAAGTTCAAGAATATGATAAAGAAATAATGGAATCACAAATAGAAGAGGAGGAGATACTGGAAGTTATTATAAACTGAAAATAGGTAAAGCACCAGAGTTAGATGGACTAGGCGCAGAATATTATAAAAAATGTAAAGGATTATTGGTGCCGAAGATGACTTTAATGTTTAATAAAATAATGGAAGGGGGAATTATTCCAAGTTCCTGGAAGCAATCTCTGATAATATTGATAGTGAAACCTAATAAAGATCTTACAAACCCAGGATCCTATAGAATTAAGCATGATTATACAAGAAATAATGAAGCATAAATTAAACTAAAAAGGGCCCATCAAATTAAAAGGGCAAAACAAAAGTTCTTTGAAATGCCAACAAACCGGGGAGGTAGTTAGCATATAAATTGAAAAAAGAAAGAGGGGAAAAAAAGATAAATAAATTGCAAGACTGAAAAGGTGATTTACAATTCCAAAATGACATAATTAAAAAAGTAATCAAAGACTTTGATGACATACTATATGACACAGAAGAAACTTCTCAAGAAAAAAAATAAAGCAATATATTAAAAATGCTGAGATATCAAAAAATTCCAGAGAACATACAAAAAGTGCTAAATGAAAAAAATATCAGTGATGGAAGTAAGAGAAGTTATAAGAAGGCAAAAAAAAAATGATAAGACTCTGGGTCCACATGAGCTAACTGCACAGTTTTATAAATATCTACAAGATATATTAAGGCACTAATGGAAGAACTGTGTAATGGAGTACCCTTAGATGCTAAAATACAAAAAGCGTGGATAGAAGCCAAGAGTATTTTAATATCTAAACGAGATTCAGATTTGACACAGATAAAGAATTATAGATTAATATCTCTATTAAATCTGGAGTATAAAATTTTTGCTTCAATAATAGTAGAAATATTAAAGAAATTTTTGATTGAATTTATACATACAGACAAAAATGGATTTTTACCTAAGAGACTAATAAAAAATAAGTTAAGAATAATCTTAGATGCTTTGGAATAGTATCAAATGCACTCAGGGAATAATAATAATAATAATAATAATAATAATAATAATAATAATAATAATAATAATAATAATAATAATAATAATAATAATGGCTTCCGGGTGGTAAGGTGTCGCCGCAGGCAGCCATTCTTTGGCAGTCAGCCCCGCCGGTTCCATGAGCCACCGAAAACAGCGCCGATCAGCTGTTTTGGCAGCTTGAAGCCCCCTCCTTGGGAGAAGAGGAGGGGGTGAGTGCTCAGGTAGGGGTAGAGCTCTCCGGGGCCGCCAGAGCTAAAAGTTTTGGCAGCTGAAGGATTGAGCCCCCCCGAAGCCTGGGTTTGCTCCGGACTGTGGGGCGCCTCTGCTCCAGGCTTTTGGGAGCAGAGCAGGGCGTCTGCAACCATTCCTGCCAGCAAAAGAGAACCTTTGAGAACTTGGATGCAGGCAGAGTGGTACAGGAGATCCAGGTGAAAGTGAATTTAGGATCTTTAACTCAATGGACTTTGTGGAGTTTGAAAGTGAAAGTGCGTAGCAGGCAATAGTGGGTGAAAATGGTTGCCAAATCCTCTAAAGTTCTTAGAAGTGCGGGGGCTTCTCCGGTGCAGCAGTCTTCATTACAAGCTTTATTGCCCCCTCCCCCTGCACCTGCACCTGCACCTGTACCAACTTTTACTGTTAAAGATTTGCAGAATGTGATGAAAGAGGCTATGGAAAAGCAATCGCAACAATTAGCTGAGTTTATGGATGAAAAGCTCACGGAGCTTCTTGATGAGAAGTTAACAGAAATAAGGGCAGACATTTTACTTGCATTTCAAGGCATGGCTGTGTGTATTGAGTGCTTGGACGAAAGAGAGGGAGATCTCAGCCAAAATAATATTAGATTAGATGCAAAAATGACAGAGACTGAAAATGTGGTGGAAAAAATTGATAGTGATTTGACTTTGGTACAGTACCATGAGATGGAGTTTGCTGTGAGAATTCGAGGCTTAAAAGAGGATTCTAAAGAAAATTTGAAGAAAATTGTTTCTGAGGCTTTGGAAGGGGTGCTGGGGCGACCTGCAGATGCAATTATGGAAGATATAGACAAAATTTTCCGTGTTAATTCGTGGATTGCAAGACAAAGGAAATTACCTAGAGATGTGGTGGTTTATTTTACAAAGAGAGCAATTAGAAATGAGGTTATCCAAGCCTTTTATAATACTAAATTCGCAATTGCTGAGCAAGAAATCTTGATTTTAAAAGAGATCCCTCCAAGAATTCTAAGGAGAAGGAAGGAGTTTGCCTTTTTGGTACAAGAATTAAGACGACGTGATATCAAGTTCAGATGGGAGATACCAGTGGGTATGGTGGTGATGCATGAGGGTTTGAGATATCGTCTTATTACAGTGTTGCAGGCACGTGATTTTTATAGTAATGTTTTAAAAGCAGTCCCCATATGACTTTTGGAATCTACAAAGAAGAATGGCGAGTGAGAGCCTCAACTACGCAGTGAGAATTTACAAGGTGCTGAAGGAACAACAGACAGATGAGAAAGCTACAGGAGTGGATCAAATTTCAGTATCATCGGAGGAGGCCAGAGACCAGAGGATGACGCGTGCTGCTTCGAGACGAATGAGACGAGAGCAAGAACAAGATCAGCAGAAAGTTATGATGGCACCTCCAAAACTTAATTATAGTGAAGCTGTGGGAGGAGCGCGACCTAAGAAAGTGCAGATGATTTTGGGAGAAGCGCTCCAAAAGCTTCGGGTCGCGAAGGATGGCGACAAAGTTTCTAACTTGGAATGTTAATGGCTTAAATTCACCACAGAAGAGAAAGAAAGTTTTTCAATATTTAAAACAATTTAAGAATGATGTTATTTGTTTACAAGAAACACATATTAGAGTTATGGATCAAAAGTACTTATTAAATTCAAACCTGGGTGCACAATTTATTGCTTCTGCAATGGATAAGAAAAATGGAATGGTTGTTTATGTTAAGAATACTTTGACAGCGGAGTTAATTGAAGCAGATAAACAAGGAAGATATGTTATAATTGAACTGTTAATAGAAGGCAAGAAAACACTTCTGGTTGGATTATATGCTCCTAATCAACAACAAGCAGATTTTTATAGTTTATTACACAGCAAGATTACTCAGTGGGATTATAAATCTTTTATTTTTATGGGAGACTGGAACGGTGTTTTGTATGTACAAATGGACAAGAGTGTTTTTTTAAAAAGTGTTCCAAGTCATGCTAAACTGCCTAAATCCTTTTTTGAAATGAAGGATGATTTGGAAGTGCGAGATATTTGGAGAGAAAGAAATCTGCAAGAGAAGGACTATACTTTTTTTCCGATAGACATCAATCATTCTCTAGGATTGACTTTATACTAATTACTACTGATTTCTTTTCCAGGATTAAGAAGATTAAGATTTGTCCAAGAACTATGTCTGATCATAGTCCAGTCTGGTTAGGATAATAAGAGATAGGCGTTCCTAGTGTCTAAATGAGAACCTGTTTAGAAATCAGGAAAATGTGGAAGAATGTAAAAAACAGATGAAGGATTTTTTAAAAATTAATATGTATAAGGGTACTTCTATTGAAATGGTTTGGATGCTAGTAAAGCTTATATGAGAGGTGTATTAATATATCTGAATAACAAATATAGACGTAATCTGGAATTCAGGAGGAAGGAATTAGAGAATGAAATTAGGGAAAAAGAAAAGGCCTTAATTTTGAATCCATCGGATGTGAAGATTAAAAAGGTAATTAGTTTATTAAGGGGACAGTTTGACAAGTTGATGGCTGATCAAGTTGCAACTAACATACGGTATGTTAGACATAATACTTTTTGTAATGCTAATAAACCAGGTAGATGGTTAGTTTATTTCTTAAGGAAGAAGCAAAGGGCTTCTAATATAGATAGAATAGAACATAAGGGTAAGGTAGTGTATCAGCAGAATCTTAAAGGGTATTAATAAATTTGTCTGGGCAGGGAAAAGGCAATCTGTTAAATTTAAGATTATGCAGGATACGTGTGAGAGAGGTGGTCTTAAAATGCCTAATTTTAAATTATATTATGAAGCTGCTGCCTTGTCAGCGATAAGTGATTGGATTAATTTAACACAAATGAGATTATTAAGTCTTGAAGGTCATGATTTGTTATTTGGTTGGCATGCATATTTATTGTATGATAAGAAGGTGGATAAGGTGTTCAAGGTGCATATTTTAAGATATGCTCTGTTGTGAGTTTGGGAAAAGTATAGACATAAGTTAAATTATAAGATACCTATATGGGCAATACCGAAACATGCAATAGAAAATATAAGTGTTGGGTTTAAACATGATGTGATTACATATAAGGAAATTTTAAGTTTGGAAAGGAATGTATGGCAACTAAAGCCATATAATATTTTAAGAGAAGAAAAGATTGTACAAATTTGGTTTCAGTATGGGCAATTACAGGCCAGGTGGAAGGAAGACCAGAAAACTGGTTTTTCAATGATTGATGAAAATTTGGTAAAGCAAATTAGAGATCAAGGTCAAGCACATATTAAAAGGATATATCTTGCATTGATAGAAATTGATTCAGAGACAGAACTTGTTAAAGATTGTATGATAAAGTGGGCTCAGAATTTCCAAGAAGTTGTTACAATGGATACTTGGGAAAAGATTTGGGTAAGAAATATAAGATTTACGCAAGCTCAAAACTTAAGAGAGAATTTTTATAAAATGTTTTATAGGTGGCACTTAGATCCTAAAAAATTAGCAAGTATGTATCCGAACTGTCAGCCTAAATGTTGGAGGTGTGGTGGTGAAGATGCAACATATTTTCATATATGGTGGACCTGCAAAAAGGTTAAAGCTTTTTGGATAAGAATTTGGTGGAACATGCAAAAGATATTTAAGAAAAGGATAAAGTTTTGTCCGCAATTGTTTTTATTGGGTATTATTACTGATACTACTGTTGTGGACACTAAGTTGATGTTGAATTTAATTACGGCAGCAAGACTTTTAGTAGGGCAATATTGGAAGAAGGAAGAACTGCCGACTATAGAAGAATGGAGTTTAAAAGTTTCCAACCTGGTGGAAATGGCAAAGATTTCAGCGTATTTGAAAGACCATTCGCAACAGAGATATATCGTGGAGTGGAAAAAATGGATTGATTATATTCAGAATAAATATGGGACTGAAAAGTTTCATTTAACATTTGAATAAGTATTGATGTGATATTTATATTGCTTGTAGTTATTTTATAAGAGTTAAAGTGCGATAGATTTAATAGTTTATTGTTGTTTGCATAAGATAGATTATGATTATTTGTATTTCTTTACCCCGTATTTAGCTCTGGGAAGTCAGGGAGGGGGGAGGG
>JAKJMR010017375.1:472290-487500 GCA_024449315.1 Daboia siamensis | reverse complement strand
GAAGAAGAAGAAGAAGAAGAAGAAGAAGAAGAAGAAGAAGAAGAAGAAGAAGAAGAAGAAGAAGAAGAAGAAGAAGAAGAAGAAGAAGAAGAAGAAGAAGAAGAAGAAGAGAGTGGAAAAGGTTGTCGAGAATGAGAGGATGAAGATCTTGTGGGACTTCCAAATACAGACAGATCGCCATTTGGAACACAACCCTTCTAAACAACAGCTGTTCTCTCTCTTTTGTTTCTTTCTGATAACCAGGCTGACAATTGGCATTACGTACAGAGATAGGTTATGTGTGTTGGCAAGACAACATGAAGAGGAACATCCTCCAAATTGTGGTCTCAGAAACATTAATGCTTGGGTTACATATTGGCATGCAGTGAAATTTTGTACTTTCTAAGTAGAATGACTCCTACTAAAAAAATTATTTAAGACAAAATGAAAAAAAATCCTTAATATTAAATTATTGAGTTAGCTGAGATGTTTACAGATTGGGAAAATATGAACTGTGTGAAAGAAACATTATCCTGTTGTTTAATCTTTTACCTATTCACCTCACCTGTTTTGTTAGATATCCACCCTTTTGGACAAGGCACACAATTGTAACAACAAAACGGTTTTCCCTCCTTTATTTCCTTATGATAACCAGGCTGACATTTGGCATTACACAGAGAGATAGGTCGTGACTGTTGGCAAGATAAGATGAAAAAGGTCATCCTCAAAGACATGGGCTCAGAAACATTAATTCATATTTACACTTTTTTCAAGATGAAATAAAAAAATAATTCCTTAATATTAAATAATTGAGTTAGCTGAGATGTCTACAGCTTGGGAAAAAGCATCAATCTTCTTAAAGGGAGATAATCCTGTTTCACAGTAACAACTACATAATTATCAGCATTTCCAAATGGGATTTTTACACAATGGAAATTCTAATTTTGGAATTCTGAATAATCAATGGAAAATTCTTAGTGTGGTAGAAAGTATCACATTGCTTATGGCTAATGCCAACCAAGGAAAAACTTAAGGGTACTTGATTAAATATTCTGAAAGTTTTTCTTGGTTACCTCAACTCAATGCACATTGAAGAAAATCTAGAGAATTCTAATCAAGAACACATGACAGTTTCTGGAAGAACTGGTATGGGACTCCTCTGAGGAAGGGAAAGTATTTCATCTACATTCACTGGAACTAAAGGCATAAAGATTTACTTTAAAAAAGCCAAAGTCTTTCAACAAATGGTAATAAGATGATTTTCACCTGGTTAAATCCATGATGCCATACTATCTCTTCTTCCTTAATGATAAGTTTTTTGTGTGAAGGTGCCCATGGATCCATCCTTCCAACTTTCACTCCAATAAAAGATTGGTTTGGGAATGAGACCCAATTTATGATGTCAAATCCTGCAAGCAGAGACCCTTCCTGGTCAAAGGATATTTTATCTCCAGCACTGTTGTTAAATGATAATGTTTTCAACAGATGAGAAAGCTGAAATGGGAAACAAAAAGTGATTGAGGTTTTACTCGATCCAGTTCTGGATTCAGGGACATTGTAAAGGAGGCTCAGCTGACAGTAAAAATGTCATTTCAGCATCACACAGAATTCTTTTATTTGTTAAACTTCCTTAAATAAATACTTCTCTAGTCATATTGCTTTATTTTGTGATTGGGTAACTTTGGGTTTGAAAAAAGATAAGAATTTTGGAAAAAAATGAAATAAAGAGTGGAACACTGTATTTTTAAATTCACAATCATAATATAATTTTTAGACTTCATTTATCACTATATCTCATATATACAATTGTATATATTATTATATCCCACAGTTTGATGTTCTGCTCTACAGGTGAAACTCAAAAAATTAGAATATCTTGCAGAAGTTCATTTATTTCAGCAATGCAACTTAAAAGGGGAAACTAATATATGAGACAGACTCATTACATGCAAAGCAAGATAGTTCAAGCCATGATTTGTCATAATTGTGATGATTATGGTATACAGCTCATGAAAACCCCAAATCTACAATATCAGAAAATTAGAATATTACATGCAATCAATAAAACAAGGAGTATACATAGAACAATATCGGACCTCTGAAAAGTATAAGCATGCATATGTACTCAGTCTGGGCCCCTTTTGCAGCAATTATTGCCTCAATGAGGCGTGGCATGGAAGCTATCAGCCTGTGGCACTGCTGAGGTGTTATGGAAGACCAGGATGCTTCAATAGTGGCCTTCAGCTCTTCTGCATTGTTCGGTCTGATGTTTCAATGCCCCATAGATTCTCTATGGTGTTCAGGTCAGGCGAGTTTGCTGGCCAATCAAGCACAGTAATCCCACAGTCATTGAACCAGGTTTTGGTGCTTTTGGCAGTGTGGGCAGGTGCCAAATCCTGCTGGAAAATGAAGTCAGCATCCCCATAAAGCTCGTCTGTGGAAGGAAGCATGAAGTGCTTCAAAATCTCCTGGTAGATGGCTGCATTGACCCTGGACTTAATGAAGCACAGTGGACCAACACCAGCGGATGACATGGCTCCCCAAATCAACACAGACTGTGGAAACTTCACACTGGACTTCAAACATCTTGCAGTGTGTGCCTCACCATTCTTCCTCCAGACTCTGGGTCCTTAGTTTCCAAATGAGATGTAAAAGTTGCCCTCATCAGAAAAGAGGACTTTGGACCACTGAGCAACAGACCAGGTCTGTTTTTCTTTAGCCCAGGAGGCTTCTGACATTGTTTGTTGTTCAGGAGTGGCTTGACAAGAGGAAAATGACATTTGAAGCCCATGTCCAGGATCCGTCTGTGTGTGATGGCTCTTGATGCACTGACTCCAGCCCCAGTCCACTCCTTGTGAAAGTCCCCAACACTTTTGAATGGCCTTTTTCTGACAATCCTCTCCAGGCTGCAGTCATCCCTGCTGCTTGTGCACCTTTTTCTTACACACTTTTCCCTTCCACATAACTTTCTATTAATGCGCTTTGATACAGCACTTTGGGAACATCCAACTTCTGTTGCAATTACCTTTCGAGGCTTTCCCTCCTTATGGAGGGTGTCAATGATGGTTTTCTGCACAACTGTCAGGTCAGCAGTCTTCCCCATGATTGTGATTCCTACTGAACCAGACTGAGAGACCATTTAAAGGCTCGGGAACCCTTTGCAGGTGTTATGGCTTAATTAGCAGATTAGAGTGAGTCACTTTGAGCCTAGAATATTGCACCTTTTCACAATATTCTAATTTTCTGAGATTGTGGATTTGGGGTTTTCATGAGCTGTAAGCCATAATCATCACAATTATGACAAATCAGGGCTTGAACTATCTTGTTTTGCATGTAATGAGTCTATCTCATATATTAGTTTCCCCTTTTAAGTTGCTTTATTGAAAAAATGAACTTTTGCACGATATTCTAATTTTTTGAGTTTCACCTCTATATAGGATATTGTATAGTATAGTATATACTATTGTTTCTCACAGATTGATGTTCTTTCATTGTTAACTGAAATTTCAATCATTTTAAAGAAATGAATTACGCGTGGCAGTTAAAGTTTAATCAACCAGAATACAACGTTCATTACCTATAAATATAATTATAGATGATCATTAATTATACTGGCTAGGAGAGATAGATATTGTAATTCTGGCATAGGAAAAGTACCAGACATCATTTTCTATGCCACAACTGTTGAGCCATTACCTGCCAGAGCTGCTGATTCAGATGTTTTCTTCTCTCCCTTCCATCCATTGCCTTGTGTCTGGAGACTGATGCATAGATGGCATGTAAGGCATGAGCCACAGCATAAACAGCATTGTAGATGCTATAGCTTTGGCCTGAAATCCTCATTGGAAAGACATGCTCAGGAAGGTCTTCCAGTTTTTCCATCCCTGTGCAGGCATCCCTGTTCTTAGGATGGAACCTAGAGTCCTGGAATGGACAGTCAAATGTCCGAGCCCAGAAATCTCTGATGAAACCATCGCCTTCTGAATTCAAAGGGTTTCTCTTCTGAAGAAATTGCTGGAATCCTTGGATTTCCTCAGAATGAACTATAAAGGAAAATGAACCGTGGAATTCAAGTATAGGCCAGTTAGAAGCTGCAATGATGTTTTTCAGCTCCATCCCAGCAGTCATAAGCCAAACATGGCCTTTAGGTTTTTCTATCAGATACTCAAATTTGGAGAGCAACCATCTCAAAATCATAATGGAACGCATGTCTCCACTGAAAACCAGCACATTGGTTTCACTGTTCATGAGTTCATAGTAAGTTTGTTCTAAACATTTCATGTCATTTTCACCATGACACAAAATGAATGTATATATGTTTGCTGTACAGATACCATTTTTGGTAAATTCTGGAATGATGAAGTTCATAACACTCCCTAAATGCATCCCATTGGAAATAAATAATTCAATCCAATTCCAGTTGAAATGCTGGATTAACTTCATAATCCCTCTATACTGATAAAGTACATTTGGAATCATTTGAAAATAGTAAAGCAAATGGTCCTTTTCAGTTACCACCATTCCAGAGCCATATATGAACTGAAAAGACATTCAGATAATAAATAGGGTTTTTCTAAATGTCAGTAATAATAATAAAATATGTCCTTACTGAAACCTTTTGCACTTAAGAGATTTTAATCTCTCCATCCAAAAGTCTTTTATTGTTGTTTTTTTTCAAATCTATACTTTAATGAATCATGTTTTAAGTAAAAAAAACAATGAAATTCATTCTTATTTTGCAATAATATAGGAGGCAGTGGAATATAGTTCTGAGCAAAATATTGATGGCACTAAGCTGGCAGGAATAGCTAACACCTCAGAAGACAAACTCAGAATCCAAAAAAGATCTTGATAGACTTCAGCTAAGGGCCCTATCCAATAAAATGTTATTTAATTCATTTATATCCCGCCCTTTTCTGAAGACTCAGGGCAGCTTACAATTTAAGCACAAACCAATGTGCTTAGCAATAGCCTTCATTCTATGTATATGCCTGCTTATTAGGGCTTTCGGGGGGCCCCAAGCGGCTTTATTACAAAGTCAGCTTATTGCCCCCAACAATCTGGGTCCTCATTTTACCTACCTCAGAAGGATGGAAGGCTGAGTCAACCTTGAGCCTGGTGGGATGCGAACCTGCACTAATTGCAGGCAGCTGGTGTAACTTAAGGAGGCATTAGCCCACTGCTCCACCAAGGCTCCTATAATATAATGTGGAGAAAAACAAGGTTTTACACTTAGGCAGTAAAAACTAAAGGTACAAGTACAGATTGGGCAAATCCTGCCTCAAAAACAATAACTGTGAGAGGGATCTTAGAGTCCTAGTGGACAATGACTTAAACATGAGCCAGCCATGTATGGCAGCAGCCAAAAAAAGCTAATACTGCCTTTAATTGTATAAATAGAGGCACAGAATGATGTTGAGACTTTGGAAAAACTGCAAACCACAACTAAGATGATGAAAGGTCTGGAGACTCAACCATATGAAGAACAGTTGCAGAATTTTGGAATGGCCAATCTAGAGAAAAGAAGGACTAAGGGGGAGGGGGACATGATAGCAGTATTCCAGTATTTGAGAGGGTGCGACAAGGAGGAGGGGGTCAACTCCTTTTCCAAAACACCAGAAGGCAAAACAAGAAACTAATCAAGAAGAGAAGTAACCTGGAATTAAGAAGCAACGTCCTAACAGTGAGAACAATTAATGAGTGGAACAGCTTGCCTTTTCTCGAAGTTTTTAAGAAGAGACTGGAGAGCTACATGTCTGAAATAATATAGATCTCCTGCTTGAGGAGGGGGCTGGACTGGAAGACCTCCAAGGTACCTTCCAGCTCCATTGTGATTCTAATTCTAGGGTAGAAGTATCCCAAATACAGGAAAGCAAAGTAAAACAATGTATTCCTGGGATTTAAAATAACCACAATTTTTAAGTGATTATTACTGATTATTAAGAGTGCTTTTAAAATATTTTAAATATATTTCATTCCAAATATTAGTTCATCAGTTCCAAACTTTGATGATCATCAGTGCAATGTGATATAGCTGTCTTGGAACTGATAATGAATTAAATAAAAATAAAGAACTACCTTTTAGAACATTCTATAAAAGCTGAAAATACAGCAACATTTGACATTATACAGTATATGTTGACAGCAGCAAGATGACTTTACACTCAGAAATGGAAGACTACATTGATTCCCAGAATGGAGGAATGGTAACAAAAGTTGATGGAGCTAGCAAAGATGGCTAAACTGACTGTACTTATTAAAGAAAAGAATATGAACACTTTTACTGCCACATCTAGACCATTCTAGACCTTATGCTTGAAGTAAAAGAAAATGAAATTTTAATTTTGGGTTTTACCAATTAGATAGACTTGATGTTAACTTACATTATATTGTAAAAGTAAAAAGTTCAGATATGAGTTTGATAGTCAACTTTGCTGCACCAAGGGAAGTCAGAAGTCAAAGCCTTTTTTTTTTCTCTTCTCTCTCACTTCCCTATTCCCTTTTCCCTTCTCCATCTTTTCCATTATTTACTTTGTATTTTCATTGTCTTGTATGTTGTAAACTAATAAAACTTTAAATGATCTAAAAGCTGAAAATATGGCTTTGATGGGAACATACAAAATATACAGATAGAACTTGGCTATCTCCTGTATTAACATTTGGTGATCCTTTGATGGTCCAATGAATACAACCATTTCCCCATCCTTCTCCTTTTCCTCCTCCTCCTATTCTTTTGTTAATAGCAGTGTAGGAAATATGTGCAGACATGAAACAGCTTTCATGCATTTCCTATCTTCTTTTCCAGATATATATATATATATATCCTACCTGTGCGATCTTGTAAATGCCCAAAATATTTGGCTTTTGATGGGAGCGTTCAGAAGTCAGATCTTCAGTAACTGCCAATAGAGTATCCTGGATGCCACACTTGTAGTTGGGCACGAGGTTGTTTTTTGAAGAGAGAAATTGTATTGCAGCATGATAGGTCCATTTGGAACTTAAATAGCTGTCATAAATATTCAATCCCAGTGTAATGTTCGGTAACATCCTGGGGTTTTCATTGATTTCCTTTACAGCAAAGGCCAGAGCTAAGATTTGCTTGTAATTCTCAATCATTACTCTGCGCAAAGGTTTTCATTATATGCTGTTAGCATTGGACATATTTTCAGTTCACCATTTTATTGTATGCTTCTTAGTAATTTTCATTGTAATGTTTCTTGTCCATTAAAATATTTTAGGTATTGATTAGGAAGGAAATTGTTTTTTTAATAGGTAGTACACTTGAGAATGAAATTTCCTAATTTGGGGTCCTTAGTTCTCTCTGAGCTTGATTGTTTTTTTCTGCAAACATTTCATTACCCAAACTAGTAACATCATGAATGCTGGTGATGTTACCTACTTGGATAATGAAATGTCTGCAAGAAAACAAACAAGCTCAAAGAGCACCAAGGACCCCTCATTTGAACTCTGAGCTACAAATATACTCCTTTATTTCCTAATGTTTGACCAGCTAAGAATGGTCTGGTTAGCCCAGTTTTGCTTAAAAGAGTTTTTTTTTCCCCTCTATTATCACTCTTCAAATTTTAAGGGAAAAATGCAAATGTATAATCTTGGGAACATAAGTGAGCATCTCACAGAGTGCCTTATAAGCTTGACTACAGTTAAAGAGATATTTTTTAGGGGGGTGGGATTTTATTTTTGAGTTGAATAGGTCACTTTCTAGTGATTTTATGCAGATTCTTTCATCCTTTATAATAAGAAACAATGAGAAATAACTAGAACAAAGGAATAACTATTTGATAGGTATAAAGTCATGAAAAAGTTAAATGAAAATAATTTAAGCATCCAGTTTCTCACAATATTTAAAAAGGCAGGATATTTATCTATATACATGAAAGCATTCCATATTGTTGGAAATTATGTAAACAGCATCTTTTTACCTAATATATTCTTGAAATTCAACTATCCATTAGATTTCTTCTATGCTCCATTTGAATGACAAATATTTCATAGACAAAATCTATGTCTAAATATTTTTTGTTCACAAGTCCACACTTTAAAATTATTTTAAACAAAATTAACCATTTAATTTCAAAACTGAAGTCTTAATAATAATAAAACATTGGCATCAGTGGGGAAAATAGAGGGTGACAGAGTATATATTTACTGTCTTCAGTTATTTCTTAATGTAACAGAAGAATGTAAATAAATTTAACAGTAATCCAAATAAAAAATGAAGAGAGACATAGTTTGATGCACTGCTTACAGAACCTGGCTTGAAAGAGAGAGACCATAACTTTTAATCTATCATTAGACATGAATCAAGTAGATGATTTTGCCTAGTCAGACTCTTCCAGCTCTGGCAAGAAGGCAGTGGTAAGCAACTAATGAAAATCTTGGTAAGAGAGTTTCAGGGATTTGTGAAGGCAGTCAACTGAATTCAAAATTAAAGTTCTCTTCAGAACAAATGCTTTTTACTAATTGCTACTCACAGAAGATAATTATCCCAGGAAGTTCTTCTTTTACTGGTTGGGTGGAGTTACCATGTAAGAAGTTCTAGATATGTTTTCTGTATGTTTGTCCCTACCAAGAATGAAATGTAAGTAGGCAAGAAAAAAAAATCAAGAAAGAATACCAACATCTCTGTTAAGGCAGGTTCAAGTGGAAGTTGGATGAAGTCTATTTTCTTACCATCGATGACAGACAAAGAAATGATACCTCCATAGATGAAATCACCTGACTGTGAATATCTGTGAACTCTTGGGGAATTCCATAGCTTACATTTAGCAACCTGAGTTTGGCTCACTGTGTGAGGAAACAGAAGAAACAGAAGTATTGATGTCAATATTGTAAATTCAAATATGTCCTGCAAAGAGAGATTCCTGTGTTCTCCCTAAATTATTCTGAGAATCTCTTACAGCAAAACAATTATTCTGCTCATTTTGGAATTATAACCTTGTATTCTCTGTGCCATGACTAAATAGCAGGGATCAATAATAACAGCACAGAAAGCTTATATCTATTTTAAATACAGTATTTATAGTATTCTTCCTTCTCTGCTCTGTTCATAACATCCATTTCCCTTAGCTACTTTATTTATCTTTGGTATATAATTAATATAGCAGAAAAGGACCACATTTGTTGCAAAATTCTATGGGGATTTCACTGTACTGCAATGGAGAACTTTTTTTTATTGAAAAGTTTTACAAAATTTTTAATAATAACCCCCCCTCCCCATCAACCCTCCCCCTTCCCCCCCCCAGACTTCCCAAAGCAGAATACAGGGTATTACATATAGCAATTTTATGCAAACATATGCTAAATATCTATTACAACATTAACAAACCTTCCACCCTTTAACTCCCTTATAACAAAACTAAAGTAATTATAATAACACTTCTATATGAATGGAGAACTTTTGTGTGTGCTCAAGAATCCCAGTGTCTTTTTATATCATTAACCTGCCTCTCTGCTGTGCTGACAACCCTGCTTCCTCCCCCTCCTGCCTCCCTGCTTCTGCCTCATTAACTCCTATAGTAAAATTAAACTTATATTTGCTGACCTCCCAAACTGTGACCTGTCCCATTTACCAAGGAATGACTGAATGTTTAAAGAAGAGTAGAATTTTCTTGCTGAGACAGGGAGACCAGTTATAACTCTGTAATATTTGTGTTTTCAGATGAGTGAAGGAAAAATATAGTTGTTTAGAAGATCTAGAAAATCACAGTGGTTTGAAAGAATTTGAAAATATAATCAGGGAACACACTCCTTCTAAATAAGCTGTTCTACCAGTCATTGAGAGCGAAATATGTGATCAGAAAATCACTATGATTTTGATCTTGCAGCTATTGATGCCTGCCATTAACTTCATCATTATTGCCATAGCCACCAGAACAGCCATACTCTACAGAGCAATAAGCCATCCTCTTCCATAATGTTTTCATCCAGGATGGCCCAACCTTGGGTACATAATTCAGTTCTTGCAACAAAGTGAGATTTGAGATTTTATGTAACTTCCTTCCTCAACATTCTGTACCAAATATCACTCAAACAGTGAAACCAATATGAGACTTCATTAATACCTTGCTTTTCACCACACTAAGTCAAGCTGATAACTCCCGCAGATATGCTACCAACATACATTCTCAGCTATCAACTGTGCTGGGTCATTCTGAGTCATTCTAAAGAGACTGAATTGAAGTGAAGTGAAGTGAACTGAGCACAATTCAGTGCAATTCAGCGTTATCATCTTTCACTTACTGTGAAAGTGGTTGTTATGATTTTTGGAGAGAATCTTTGAGTCTTGAAGGATCAGTCCTGGTTCTTGAGATGAATAGAACTGTAATGTAATGTATTGGGCCTTTTACTTGAACTGTTTCCACGTGTCTTTGAATGCTGCTTGAGATTTCTTAATCAGGGAGTCTGTGCAACGGTTGCAGGCTGCCTAGACACGCAGTCTTCAGGACCACCATTAGTTGGCTGTAGGGTGGGAATAGGTTCATTCAAACCTATTGGCTGCCACCTAGTGGCCAGCAGTATAAGTAGCTGGCAGGGAACATGTCCCCCCCCCCCCCCCCCCCCCGGCCTAGCATGCAGCGCTAGTTACCACCAGCACTAAAGACCAGCCCCAGGGCCCATGAAGAAGAAGATGAGGAGATGAGAAGCCCAAGATGCAAAGACTTCCCAAGATGGCAAAAGTTAGAAAGCTTGAGGAGTTTGATGTCACTCACCCAGAGAGATGGGTATCATACATCTCGAGCGTTGAAAACTACCTTGGCACCAACCAAGTCGCTTAAGGCTGCAACAGTCCTGTGTGTCTGTGGGCCTGCAACCTTTAATATTGTGGAGAACTTGGTCGCATCAGTGCAGGTAGAGTCCGTAATGTATGCTTAACGTATGTGGACCTGAAGAAACGGCTCTATGACTATTTCCAGCCCAAGTTATCGGTGATAGCTTGGAGAGATGCCTTTGAACAGAGAGTTCAGCAGCATGGAGAAAGAGCAACTGAATTCATTGCAGCATTGAGACAAGCTTCACGTCTGTGCCAATTTTCAGACTTAGAAGAAAGGCTTCGTCACCGACTCATCTGTGGACTTTGGAGCAGAGAACTACAGCAGAAACTCTGCAAAAGAGACTCTCTCGCTCCAGAAAGCCTTGAAAGTGATCATGGTGGACAAAGCCGCCAACGGGGCCGTGAAAGCCATGTGGCACGCCAAAAGCAGTCAGCACGAGACCATCCACCACAAGGATGCCAAACTCTCAGAAGACGTTGACTGCAACCAAGAAGTTGACAAGCTTCAATGGCACAACAACAAAGAATAAAGGACTACTTACAAGGCAGTTTCCTTTCCTCAGTGTCCTGGGTGCGGCGGCCACCACCAATGCATGAACTGCAGGTTCCAGACAGCCATGTGTTGGGCCTGCAGGAAGACTGGCCACATCTCTTTAGGCTATAGAGGTTGACAGAAGGGCCGCCAATCAGACATTCCAATTAGGAGAGGTACTGGGGCCCCAGAGCAGCTTAGTGTAGGGTTTTATGCAAGCTGTCAAAGCATTTGTTGCACGGGAGCTTGCCACCCTCTTAAGTCCAAATTGTGACTTCAAGTCAAGCTGCAAGGTGTCCCTTTCAAGATGGAACTGGACACTGATTCAGCCATGTCCATCATTTCCCTCGAAACCTTCTGTTTCGTCTGCAACCACAACAAGAGGTGGGCCAAGCTTAGGTCATCCAACATCATCCTGACTGACTTCCAAAACTCTCAAGTTGCTGTCAAAGGTGAGGCCACATTGGCCATCATGTTCAAGGGATTTTCAGGGCCTTTGGATGTGATTGCAGTGGAGGACCAGTGAACGAGCTTGATTGGTTTGATGCTCTGGTCAGCCAGATCACCCGAATCCACTGGACACAAGCGGCGAACTTGGCGTCAGTATGGGAGGAGTTTGTGGATGTTTTTGACACTAGCCTAGGAATGTACAAAGACCCTCCAATAGCCTTTAAACTTGATCCTGCCAGAAAGCCTATCAGGATCAAACCCTGCAGAGTGCCATTTGTGCTTTATTCAGTGACGTAGCTGGGTTGCATATTCTGATCTCTCAACATGTAACATACTTCTGCTGCTATGATGTTTACTTTCTTTCTTTCTCAGGCTTGATTGCTGATCTTTAAATGTGCCTTTATTTGTCACCTAATAAGATGTAGTTGTTAAAGGGCCAGACTGCTAGCACGTTCCTGTCCTTTCTTAGACACAAAAGCTAACTAGGTGGCCAAGGAGAAGGAGACAATTTTTGTCAGAAAATTTAATATGACTTCATTAACTATTCTAAACTCATACACTTCAACTGACATAATAAGGAAGTTTAAAATTGCACCCTCAGGTATTTAATCCATATTAATAATTTGTAAACAAAGCATCCAAACCTACTCTCTATAGGGCCTATTAAAAATATAGAAATGCTGTCACTTTCCCAAGAGAATTATTTCCAGTCTCAAAATTTTCAGCCATTACGTGGAGACAGATATCCACTTAAGTTTTCTCAGAGGCAGTTTGAATTAATTGAAAAAGTAGGCTTAATTGGAACAGTAGATCTTCTGGGATTCAGTGTATAAAAGTGTTAAAATTTCAGAGTAATGTTATTATGCTATAAGCTAGCACAACTTAATTAATGCCTATATAACAAACAATATTCTTTTGTGATAAAAGGAAGTTTTACAAAATTCTGTCCGCTTGCACAATACAATATAATTCAAAACTTGTATCTTTGCTATTAACAGAATGGATGTATTCTTTCAATTTTGATAGTTGAAATGAATTATTGCTTTAATTTGTGCTAAGAAAAAAAATGTGAGAAATATATTTAGGAGTAAATAAGAACCCATGGACCAAATTTTGTTCTTGCAAGTTTGAGTCTTCACTATGAAATTTTATATATTTCCTCCCACCATCAATAATGCTTAGATTTAATTAAACATGATTATTCTAAGTAGGGCCACCAGATGTGGGCTGCAATAATCTGAATGACTACCACTAGATGGGAACAAAGACATATAGAAAATATAGCTCCATTTTTATTTTTATTTTTTGCAACTCACATCTGGTAGTCCTAACATTAATACCAAATACAATATAAATAAAATGATTACTGTATTTTCTGGCTTATAAGACAACTTTTTAACCCATGAAAATCATCTCAAAGGTTGGGGGGTCGTCTTATGCGCCCAGTCATTTTATACGCTGGAAAATAGTACATAAATCAATAAAGCGCCCCCGTTCTTGCAAAGCAACTTCAACGTCCCCCCTCCAACGTGACTCCCCACCCCCAAGAGCCTCTCAGCCCCTTCCCCTCCCCCTTGCAAACGCCAGACCCCGGCGTCTATTCCAAAGGGTGGGTGGAAGGAAAAGCCCCTTCCAGCTTGGCTGCAAGTCAGCGAGCCCGGGAAGGCATGCCCTCCCCTCTCACTGTGGAGGAAGCAGGGCAGGTTGGTGTCTGGCGGGAGCCAGCAGGGCAGTCCTGCGCACACGCGTGCTCCCCAGCTCCTAAGGAGTCCTCGGGGAGCCATGGCAGGCGCCTCATGCTCTTCCCTCTTGAAGCAGTATTGATGGACAGTAAGAGATGATCTGCGTTATTCCAAGTCAGCAAAATAAAAGAAAAAAAAAGTTTTACATCTAAGATAAGGATTAACTTCTATTCTGATTCACTGGCTGTAAATGCCTTTTCATAAAGAGTTATATTCTTTGTTCTATTGGTTCATTGTTGTATATTCTTTCTGGTGTCATAGAGAATAAGTTTCTGAATAGAAGCACAAATGATACCACTACACTCATGGACTACATGTAGTTTGTGTTCTCATTAAAATCTATGAAGCTCTACAAACTTTAAGTTGTTATGAAAAATATTGAAAATACACACATTGGGTACTAAGAAAATGCAACTGGGCATTAAGACTATTAAATAGGCTATCTAAATCAGATAGACCATCTGATTTCTTGTGAAATCAAATGGCTTCAACGATTTTTTTTCTTTGGTTGAAAAGTAAAAGTTATCAGTCTTCTATTGCCTACTATGAACTGATAGAATTTTTAACTAATATTCTAGGAAGGACCCTAGCTTCCTGCCTTCTTAGATTGTAAAGGTGAAGGAGAGACAGAGATTTATACTTTCAGGCTTGTAAGATCCTGTTACTGTAACATTACAGTAAAGTAGAGCTGTTACTAGAGCTAGTGCCTCTGGGTGTGCTTCTTATATGGACTCCCTCACAATGCTGATGGGTAATGACAGTTCTCCATACATTCCTCCAAACTGAACTGTCTAGCCTTTTGCCTTTAGAGCACGCCTGTTAAACTGACAGCTACAGACCGGATGCATCAGACACAGGCCTCACCCACCCGAGTTCCACAAAGGCAAAAAAAGTCACGATATGTCATGATGCATCACGTGACACAATCAAGTTTGACAGCCTTGTTATAGAGTATCTCATTCAGCAGAGCAGCTTATCCTTTTGTTGTTGTTAGTTGTGAAATCATGTCCAACCCAATGCGACCCCATGGACAACGTTCCTCCAGACTGAATAAGATTCAATTCCATATATTTTGTGACTCTATCATTCAGAACAGATGCTTGTTTAATCTATTATTATATATCACATTTGTTAATCAAATGTTTAGCTAGCAAAAGAATCCTCTTTATTCAATGAGATACTATTTATAGTACTTGAAATGTAGTCATTATGACTACATTATAACTATATGTACTCCATTAAGTGTCTTATAAATAAATACCATATTCTGGAATCCTGTACAGAATTGCAAAACTTTTCCTTCCCCACTTCTTGTACTACACTTGTATCATATTTGCATACTTGTTTCCTGATGTCTGATATAAGCATGTAAGTTTCAGCATTTCTTTTTTTAAAGATTTTTTTAAAAAATCCTATCTTTATTATTTTATAGTATATTACCTAATACTCCTTTCTCATTCTATTTTCCACCTAAAAATAATCCAGTCAGGGGAATTAGGCTGAGACAGGAATGGAACTTACAGTCTTCTGGTTTCCAGCCTGGTGCCTTAAACAGTAATTCAAAAAAGGTGTTCTTAGTTATTCCAATTTTAAAATCAAATTATTCCTTTTCCTTCAACTTTTTTTTTTGCTGTAGACACATCTAGGATACTTTGAAGACAACCTTTTTTCCTTCCTTCCTTCCTTCCTTCCTTCCTTCCTTCCTTCCTTCCTTC
>JAKJMR010017375.1:451005-472280 GCA_024449315.1 Daboia siamensis | reverse complement strand
TTCCTTCCTTCCTTCCTTCCTTCCTTCCTTCCTTCCTTCCTTCCTTCTTCTATTTTCCTGTTTTGCTACTTTTATAGTTTAATGTCCCATTAAAATCCCCTACTAGCCTAATGTTTTAATATTCCATTTCTGCTATTTTCCTATGAAGATTTTGGTAGAATTCTTCTTGTTTCTTGTTTGGTGTATATATTACTACCAAAAATATCTGGTTTTGATGTAAAAATATTTCTACCATCACAATTCTTCCCAAGTCTTCCTGGGGTCTTTGTTTTGGAAATTTATCCAATCAGGAGATTTTTATTTCTAAGTCCACAGGGAAGAGAAATAAGAAACAGTCTCACCCATATCTCAGTATGTTGTTGACAATCAGCTGTTTGGCAGCATACCACAGCATGCCGCAGCTCTTCGCTTTTTTCCCAGTTGTCTGTGATTTGGGCTTCCTGTCCACTACAGGCAGCTTTTCTTCCATCCATTTGAAGAGATACCTTGATTGGTTTGGACTGACTGCCATCAGCACCAAGCTCCCAAGGCTTCTCTTCCCATAGTGAAACTGTAAAAAAAGGACAAATTCCTAGCTTTCTTCTTCTTGTTTATAAATATTTTATTGGTTTTTTACTATAACAATCTCCATTGTCTGTATATCATGTTGTCTTTGTTCATATTTTACCAATAAAAAAGGACAATGATAATAATTAATTAACAATCAATAATGATTAAATTTGATATTTCCATAATTAATATATTAATTAATGATATATTTTTTTGATCTTCCCTTCTCCCATTTATATTCTTCTTCTTCAACCTTAACCAAAATATAATTCTTAATATTTTTAATATATAAATGATTAAATATAGGCATTTTTAATATTTATACAAATAATAACTATCTCTGTGTATAACATTTTTTTCAGCTTATATTAGTCTTTTAACCATCATCTCATTAGTTCAGCATGAATCCTATTTTCATAATTTTTGTTTACACTTAATTTCCCTTATATTCAATCCAATTCTTATCAATCATAATTTCTTCATATGTAAGTCATCTAACTGTCCACATTTTGGACAGTTTTTGTTATATACTTTAATAATTCAATCAAAAATTCTTTAGGGTATAATCATGGTGCTTCAGAGATCATGCAACAGAGAAAACAAAACTGAAGCCAGGAGACACTTCCACGTGCCTCCAAAGGCTGGATCAGAGTTTCAGAGGCCTTTTCCAGGCTGCAGCCACCTGGATCTGAGGCCGGGGATGCCTACATAGCCCTCCGGCAGGCCATTTCTAAGTGGCAGCAGCCTGAAAAAAGCTTCCAGGGCCTGGATTAGCTGTGGCCCTCAGATCCATGCAGCAGTTTTTTACAGGCTCTTCTTCAAGTAGCAAATACTCACTTTTATAAGGTAACCTCCAGATTCATAGATAGTTATATAAGAAGTTTGATAGACAGACAGATATATAGGTAGACCACATGCCAAAATCCCCAAGTTCTATTTTCCCTTCCCTTAACTATCTCTCATTGCCTACCCTAGTATAACAAATCAGTTTCAGGCAAGATGTTTTCTTAACGGCCAGTCCAAGTATATTTAATCTGTGACCCTCTCCTTCTTCCAGTTGGGTAACCTTGAGGCAGCATCTCAAGGAGATACAGCACTTACTTTCATTTCCCAAAACATTTCCCCCCTTTCATTCCCCTCTCCACAGTTCATGGCAGTCTGTCACCACATAGCAGCAAAGCACAAGCAAGCATAAGATGACAGCTGACAGATAGCTAGCTAGTTAGTTCGTTAGATAGACAGACAGACATACCAAGCCATCAATTATATTCAAATAAATGGGAAAGTATTTGTAAATTGTGTTAAATCAAAGTGCTGTTGAAATATTCCATCATTCTCCTATGGGAAGTCCCAATGGAAATTAATTGAAAGAAGCTAAATTCATTAATCATTCTGTATATTGCTGCTTTGAATATAACTCTTTTTCCTCTTTCTGTTTTACTATTAGTGGAAGTGCCTGGAACTGTAATGGAGCTATAATCATTAAACTTCAATAATTCTTTATACTGCATGAGTGTTTGAAAACTACATTCAAGTTTTAAGAAAAGCTCAGCTTTTCACCGGTAGGTATTTCTCTTCAAACTATCTCCTGCCTAGATTTTTTTTTCTTTTTATATGTCTTGCTAGTTATTTTACTGTCTACAACAGGAATATTCTATATATGTGTCAAATTATATCACGTGCATTTTTAAAAGTAGCATTTCTATCAGTAGGTAGATAATATAAAACTGTGTAAGAGCTACATATCCTGAGCTGAGCAAGCATTAGAATGAATGAAGATATAACAGGACTCCATCAAAACAGTCTTGATACTTATAATGATTGAGAGATATAGGTCAATGTATTTAATTATATTAAAAAATCAAATTATCATATATTTGCAGATCTTAGGAGAAAAACTTACTCAGAAAAACATATTTGTGCCTATAAAAGTAATTATACCTTTTTCTGATCATAGGTTTTCAAATATTTAGTTGTTCAAAAAATAGTCCAAATTATATCTTTGCATTGTTGATACCTGAAAGTAAATGCATTCTTTGTATCTCTTTCATCTAAATACAAGAGATATTAATTTTGCAATCTATCTAGCAGGAAATGGAAACAGGAGAGTTGTACTATAAATGTTTTTTTAATCTACATAATCTAACAAAGGAACAAACCTGGAGCAATATATTCAGCTTCTGGGCCTTTTGGCTAAGATCAAGTGTAGTACAACTAAATTGATTATTAGTATTACTATTAGATTAAAAAAAATCATGAACATACTGAAGTACATTTTTTAATGCATTTCCATATTGGCTATCAAATATTTCCCTCCTTTTTAATTTAATGTTTGCCTTGTTTCAAATACACATGCATTTCATCCCTTAAAATTGAAGTAGTTTTTAGCCAGTATTGGACCTTGTGCTTGTTCTTCTTTCCATTTTCTCCCTTTTTTTTTTTTTGCAATGTATATATAAATTTTCCCCCTGATGTAATGGATTCTGTACCTGGACTTTGAATGCATATGTGCATTTCAAACTCAGAAGAATGCAAAATAAAATTAAACTTGTTTCACGTTAGAAAAGTACAAACCATATATTTACAATTACAATGTGAACACTTTAGGTAAGGTTCTGGTATTTGTATGAAATTCACATTGCTGATTCTCTTTTTGTCATAAATATGAAAAATGACCAAGTCTTAAATTAATATACACCTTCCTTATTGCCTTCCTACTTCCTTCTTCCTTCCATACAGGAAAAGCACCCAAAATTATGAATGAGAATAGTAGCACTCCTACTGAATTTGTACTCCTTGGAATTTCTGAAAGACCTGATTTACAAACTTTGCTTTTTGCCGTTTTCCTGATATTCTATTTTTTTATCCTGATAGGGAACATGCTAGTTTTTGTGGCCACTGTTTCTAGTCAGGCTCTGCACACTCCCATGTATTTTTTCCTTAGGAATTTATCTTTTTTGGATATCTGTTATACATCTGTCATTCTGCCTCAAATGCTTGTACACTTCATAACAAAGAGAAAGACTATCTCATTCTTAGGTTGTGCCATGCAAATGTTCTTTTACATCTTACTGGGAACTGCTACGTGTTACCTCCTGGCTGTAATGGCATATGATCGCTACTTGGCAATTTGCCATCCCTTGCATTATATGAGACTGATGACCAGGAGAACCTGTTTTCTCTTTGTCTCTGGTTGTTGGTTCATTGGTTTGTTTGTATCTCTACTACAGACATGGTTGATATTTTCTCTACCCTTATGTCATTCTAATATTATTAATCACTTCTTCTGCGATATCTCTCCACTGATGAGACTTAATTACCCAAGCAATTTTATAAATAATGTGGAAAATATTCTAGCTGTATTCCTGGTTCTTGTCACCCCATTCATATTCATCATGGTTTCCTATATTTTGATTATTACTGCCATCTCAAAGCTTACTGTCCCAGCTGGAAGGCAAAGAGCCTTAGGCACATGTTCTTCACATATAGTTTCTGTTATCTTCTTCTATGGCACAGCTATGTTCGCTTATTTAAGTCCCAAGTTTGAGCATTCTGATTCTTTAGGCAAGCTCCTCTCTCTCATCTATACAATGGCCCCTGCAATACTTAATCCTGTTATCTACAGTCTAAGGAACAAACCAGTAAAAGATGCCATAAAAGAAATACTAGCAAAATTCTGCATGAGTCAAACATTATTTTTGTTAACTTTGTAGACAATTCCTTAAAAAGTAGCCTTACTCATCCAATTCTTAAACTGTTATTGCCATTATTGCAATTATGTAGATGTTGTTGTTGATGACGATGAAGATGTATCTTCAACTATACAATATGTTTTTGTGTATCTTATGTCTTATTTTTAATTTTTCTTAAAGCTTGGTTTGTTACATAAAAATGAATGAAGATTCTTGTACTAATTGAAAGACCATATTTATGCTTACTTTTAATTCATTGTCATCTGAAAGGCCAAATTTCTCCCTTAGATCCATATGCAAGTCAACAATAGATACCTGCATGATTTGAATCAAATAGTTTTATTACAAAATATTTTAAAAGCTGCAAGAAATTATTCTGTTGCATATTTAATTCTACAATTAAAAAAGTTTGGGGAAAAAGAGAAGTGCTTTTATACAATTCTATTCACTGTTACAATTCCCTATTCACTATGCACAACAATTTCCAAGATAAAAATATCTGTAGGTAATGTTATGTTCTGATTCACTGAGCTGATAATTATATTAAAACATCAAATTAAAATTTGCAATTTAGATCTGCAGTGCCAGAACAGAATATACTTTGCTTTTATAAACTATATGCCACTTCATATACATGAAATGCATTTTACATGAAGTCATAATTATTTACTAATTAGGTTTAAATTGTGCCTCTATTTGGTACTGCACAAGATAGTGTGAATAATGCTTCCTTCTCTTATTTTCCTTGCAACAACCAAGTAAAGTGGGCTAAAATAGAAGAGAATGGCTGACCCAACATTATCCAATACGTTTTTGTGTCTAAAATAGGATTAGAATTCATAGTTTTCCAATATCCAGCCCATTGATGTATGCCAATTGGTGTACATTCAAAGTGACAATAAAGTTATCATCATCATTAACCACTACTCTGCTACAGGAAATGTATTGTGAGAATGATTTGCAAAAACTTCTCTGAATCCATGTGGGAAGAAATTTCATCTAGGATTCATACTTTTGGGGAGTGGGGAGAGAGATATAAAGAACTTTACCTAATTTAGGTAAATTTATTTAAATGCAAATCAAACACATTTCTCCAAAAAGTTTTATTTTCTTCAGGTTTGATGTTTCTATGTTTTACTTATAGGAACCTGATGTTTAAGTGTACCTACAACAATACTAGTTATGTAATCAGACACATAATCATTTCAAGCAGAGGTTTTGCTTTGTTTGCTTTGTTTATACTGATGTACAGCAATATAATAAGGATAATTGCAAGATGAAATACAGTTCTTTTCTTCTGGATTGAAAACTCTCCAACATATGTCTAAATTTCATATGGATAAAATGCACATTAAAAAAAAAAGATTGTTAGAGACAAGAAAAGAGAAGAAAAAGAATCTCAATAGCAAACATCATTTTTTAATTGCAGGAAATATACAGTTTTTTTTATTATTATTATTATTATTATTATTATTATTATTATTATTATTATTATTATTATTATTATTATTATTATTATTATTGTCACTTTGAATGTACACCAAAATTTCATTGCATGCAGCTCTCAAAGGGCATTCATTGTTCGTGGCCAGCTCAAGTTTCAAGTTGTCCATTTTAGTCTCTAGGGAATGAACGATAGCAAATAGGACAGATGGAAATGGAGCTCCATGTGGATTAGCCGCTGCCTCCAACTCCTCCAAAAGCCTCTCTCTCTTCCTCAGTGCCTGCCAACAGCCTCATCCAGTTCCTTTGCTCCATAAGTCTGAGGACCCCTTCTTCTCTGCCTCCTTCAGAAACAGCCCTGATTTGCAGTAGAATCCGTTGCTGTGCCAGATCTTGCTGCCAGCAGAACAATTTCAAACAGTGCAAACGACTTTTAACGGTTTCACCAACAGTTCTAAACCAGCTAAAAATTCACCATACCAGCAAAGATTGTTGGTTGTATGTTAGCTTAGTCTCACTACATTGTTCAAACACATTAAACCCTTCCTGACCATGTGGCCTATATTCTTTTTATACCTCCAAAAAATTTTCACCTTCGAGAGCCAATGCAGCCACAGCTGATCCAGGTGCTGCCATCTTATAACGTAATAGTAGTAGTAGTAGTAGTAGTAGTTTTTGTTGTTGTTGTTGTTGTTATTATTATTATTATCTTCTTATACTATTTTCAAGTAACTAAGAAAGGTTTTATGAATTTGCTTGTTGCCAGTTGGAAGTGCCAAAGTATTTACTTACAAACAAGATATTTGACTCTTAGTTTCCAAAAAGTGGAAAAATATTGGCCTGAACTCAGATATATTTTTGATATATGTTTTGAATGCAGATCAAATTTCAATTGATAGCTAGCCTTCTTATTGGAAGTTTAATCTCTTTGACATAGCAAAGTCTATGTATTGCTTTGGTGTAGGCCAGCAGTGTCCAACCTTTTTGGCTTGGTGGCCCAGTGGGGGGAGGGAGGGAATAGTTCCCTGAAAATGGTATGCAGCATGCTCAAGAATGTGCAGCTCCATTTGTGTGAGTGGTGGGTGCACGTGAAGGAAGTTTGTGCTGCTTGGTTCTGAGCAGGCCATGGCCTGATGGGGACCCTGGTGTAGGCTGATCAGATGTTTCTATAGTACTCTGCAGAATCATTTTGCCTTGTTTTTGTCATAGCACTTAGTTTTAAAAACAATAAAAACGATAACTATTGTTTATTATTATGGTTGGGATACAAACATAAAATTTCAAAGAAAACAAAATAAACATAAATAAAAGATACTCTTTTTTGTTTATTGTGATGCACTTCACCTTGCAACCAAATTTCAAAGTGATTGTTAAAGAAACAAAAATCCTCAAAGCCTTCTCACCTTTGGTAAACTGCAGCTGTAAGATATACTTCTAATGGTTAAGACATCAGGCTAGAAAGCAAGACACTATGAATTCAAGTCCCACCTTAGCCATGAAAGCCAGCTGGGTAACCTTAGGACAGAAACTCCCTCCTAGCCCAACTTCCCTCACAGGGTTGTTGTCATGGGGGGAAAAAAGGTGGAAGGTTTTTTTGATATGTTTGCCACGTTGAGTTATTTGGCAACTAGATTCCATCAGTGCTGGCTGACTATTGTTGGAAACTGTTGCAACAGTTGCAACAGACACTGAATACAATCAAAATCATCAAATGAACACTTTTTGGTATATATATTTTATTGATTTTTTTTAACACAGCATAAATCACTCAATAATTAGTAAACAGTATGTTGTCTGGGTAACATTTGTGAAACAATCTTTAGCAATTAGTTTCTATAATCTATAATCTACATGTTAATTTTAGTTGATTTCCCCTTTCTCCAAAGTATCCTTTTTTGCAAACATTAAGTTAATGCAATTCTTATTATTTTGATAAGTAACAGTTAAGTATATAATTTTCCAATATTCCTAAAAAATCATAATCATGTTAATATAATATTTCTTTTCTTATTAGTTATTTTGGTTGTCTTATCATAAATCCTGTTTCAATACTTATTTCAGTTTATTTCTTCCCCCAAGTTCTAAATATTCTTACTGGTGACAATTTTCTTAACAATTAATTACATTTACATTGGTAGATTTAAGTCTATTTTTTCCATATAAGCCCTCTCACATTTTTTTTATTTCTTAAGAAATAGATAAGAGATTAGAAAGAAAAAAGAAAGAAAGAAACGAAAAAGAGGAGAAGAAAAAAAGGCAAATGCAATGAGATACAAGAAATAAGATACTACTTAATAATTAAATCAAGTACCTTTGTTTTATAAGGTTCCATCTTTAAGTCTCTATCCTCAGTATTATGTTCAGTCATCTCTTCTGTATTTTCCTGAGAGATTTCTTGGAGTGAAATTGACAAGTTGATTCATACCTTCAAAGTTACTCTGTATTTCTTTATAGTTTAAAATCATTGTCCTTTGAAATGGTTGCCACTTGTCATATATTTCCTCATTGCCTCACATTTGTTAGTTTCACTTTATCTAGATAGCTGTGTTTATTGGAAACTTTGAAGGTCAGAGACAGAAATTTGTTCCCAAATAATCCTCACCCACCAGTAGATGTCAGCATTGGTTCATTTTTCAGATCTTTCTACTCTTTCCCTCCCCCCCCCCTCTCTACAGGGTAAAGTTTGTGGCTTCCAATAGCCAAAAGGTGGGAGAGAAACCCCCTCCTTCTTCTTTCTCTTCTTCTCTTCTTCAGGAAAATAGGTAGGATAGAGGAAATCAATATTCTTACCCAGATTCAAACATACTGTTTAGAGTCAGCTTAAAGTAGAGCTTGTGACTTCTGTTGTTTGCAGCTAGGGCTAGACAATGGCATTAGCTAGCCTTTTCTTCTGTTGGTTTCTGGAAGACTTCTCCTGGATCGTTCGGGAAGACCACCATCTCTCCTAGGTCCCTGGGACTTACTTCCTTCATGCCACTTGTTCGGGGTGACTTCTGGCCCATATAGGGTCCCCAGACAGAAAGAAATTCAGCCAAAGGGTTCGGAATTCCGAATCCTCCATCTGCTTCACTGCTAAACAGGAACAGGAAGTCCCATCAATTAAACACTTTTAGCCCTCTTCAACTCATCCAGCATGTCAGAAACTGTATGTGTTTAAATACATCATAGTCATTAAAAGTTAGTTTCATATTTCTCATGAGTCCTATGTGATACAGGCATTCTGAAATTACATTTGTGTTCACCAAAACTTTTTCAGAAAGCAAAACTTTTGAAAAAAGTATATTGACCAGTGTTATCAAAGCAATGTTTCCAACAAACAGAGTCTTTCACCATAATGAGTATATTGAAAGAATTTGAAAAATATATTACCTAAAATATTTTTTTTAAAAAATCCCACACCTGGATTGAAGATAAAGATTAGATATGTTAGGGTATTTTTTTGAAAAAAAAAATATTTCCAAAGGAATCATAAAATAGGGGGTAATCAGGGTAAAAATGACATTTTTAAGAAGTCCCTAGAACAAACCATTCTAGCACTAGGAACATTTGAAAATTCTGCTACATATTTTGTGGATAGGAAATTTATGATTTTTGTGTCCTTTTTGCCTTTTACTCTGTCAATTTTCCCTGCTTCAAAGAGAGAAATTTTGCTTTGGCAACATTACATTCCCATTGGGAATCTGCATCAGGGAGTAAAAAATTCTCAACTAGTTAGGGAGAAGACTTTTCTGCTGTTCAAAAGGTTTGCTGATTATAATAAATTATGACTTCCTAACCCTTACTGTTCATTCTACACTATGACAGTCATAGTGGGGAGAGTTTAAGAAGGCACAACAGAAACTCAAACAAATACAGAATTAAAAGCTGCTTAAGGAAGTAGAAAGTATCAGAACACTTTCCTTCAATTGTTTTTATTGAAAGAGAAGTTTTAAGAGTGGACACTCCAAAGGAAGGTTAATTTAGTGGTTTAATTACCTTGTGTTCAATTATTTGGTTGCTCAAACTGTGAAATGAATGTATTGAGACACTATTTCTAAGCTACATAATTTGTTGGAATATGTATGACAAAAACGGGAAATAGGTGAGAACATCTAAACTTGGAATGTGCAAACAGGATAAATATAGAATGACTGTGCAGTGCTTTGAGACTTACATACAAATTAAATTATTTGTGGCATGGCAGTGGATAATGACACAACAAAAGAAAATATAAACCTGCAGACTGAAGAAAATCAAGTCTTTGTTAGTACAGTCCTGTGCAGGTCTACATTGAAATCAGTTTCATTGACTTAAGGGGGACTTTTTGTGTGAACTCCAATATGACATAGACAATGCCATAATGTTCTAATAGATCATTCTAAGTGGGACTGGTATTAGACACATATTATTATAGTCATCTTTTTGGTTTATCCTTTTTCTAACTTCTTCAAGGATATAGGAGCTGAGTTTCTAAAAAAAAAATTAGATATTATCTGTACAAATTATCTTTTGAAGTTTAGCAATCGTATGATTTCCTGAAATTTCTTTAGGGGAAGATGAACATCTTCATATACTTAACAAGTGCAGTTTCTTTTTTTAATGATGTCATGAACATCACAATTGTAGAAAAAAAAGCAAGTTGGAAATTTTTCCCCCATAGTTGCTGTTATTATTTTTCACAAAGACAGCTAGATGTTTAGAGAGTATTTGGCATTTTTGTCAACCTATCATAATCTTTCTAAGAATTTAGGTTACTCAGATGTTCTTATCTGATGGTGTTAAAAGTATCAGTGCAGGATGTAAGCTGTTCCAAATAAAGTTGCCTTTTGCAATTGACTGATGTTGACTTGCTGATCGCAAGTATTCTAGTGGTGCTGCAGTTTTGGGGTTTGCAGCCAAGGCACCTATTGCTATTGGTATTTGCTTTGCTTTTTTTTTTTTTTTTTTTGCTTTTGTTGCCATGGTTGTTCTACTTCTTTGTAGAACAAAGAAGGTAGGTGTTTGCATTTTGTGATTTCCCTTCCCCCCAGTTCTTTGTCTTCTCCTATTCTTCTCTAGGTACTGCAACATCCACCATCCAAACTGTTTTGTCTTTTTTACTGATAATTTTTAAGTCTGGGATGTCATGTGGGAGGTGGTGGTCTACTTGAATTCTAAAATCCCAAAGCACTTGAACTTGTTCATTTTCTATTACTTTGTCTGGTTTCGACTGAGAGACAGTGACTGGTAAAACAGGTAAAATAGTGGTGTATTTTAAGTTTCACTTCTCAAAATAGCTGAGTCATGTTTTTTTCCCTAAAAAACATTATGTAGGTCTCTAATACAAATGATTCTTCTGTTGAAAGAAATGTTTCAAACAATAAAACATGAAATTGGGTTGCAAAATCGTTTCCTGTATCATATATTCCAGTTTCTCATTATACTTTTTACAATTTATACTTTATACTTCCATTTCTCTTTTTTTTATTGAAAAGTTTTATAAAAATTACAATGTTATCCCATCCCAACTCCCCCTATACTTCCATTTCTCTTGAAACCTAGAAATATCTGTAATAGGTTTATTTTGTTTAAAAATCTTTGAATCTTCCAGTCCTGAAGGCACTGATTATTGTTAAAATGTATTGTCCTAAAATAACATACACTTCAATTTTCCAAAGAAATGCTTCTTAATGTATATAAAAAATAAAGTGAAAATTAGACTCAAATAGGTTGCAATATTATTATGATTAGGGAAAACTTTCTTTACTGTGTCGTCAGGTGCTGAGAGTAGTTAATGGTATGAGATTAAGGCACTGGTTATATTTCTTTTTAATAAAAAGTTTGGTGTCAAATATAACTTTTTAGAGAAACTCTCCTTCTTTATGTACTAGACTCTTGTAACTCTTCTTAAGATGCCTTACACTGGAATGATGAATGAATGTTTCATCAGATTGAACACTCTAATTGGAGAAAACAGGACTGGTCTTGTCATAACAATGTTTCATTTCATTTTGTTTTTTACTTGCAGGTAGTACATGCATGAGCAGTTCATCAGCTATCTGATAAGCAGAAATTGGCCAAATTGCATAGATACACCATAGATTTATCCCAAGGTTTAATATTACTAAGCCTGAATATGATTTCACAAATATCTGAATTGAATAAAACCAAGTTTTAATTTATGAGATTAATGGATGGTTGATTTTCTTTTCCAGGATGCATATAAAGAAAGAAAATGTTTTACAAAACAGCACAGCACCAAACAAATTCATCCTCCTGGGTCTTTCTGAAGAGTACCATTTACAAAGCATACTTTTCTCTATTTTTTTGGGAATTTACATCAATGCTTTGACCGGAAATCTTTTAATCATTCTCCTTACAGTGGTTGATCAAACCCTACACACACCCATGTATTTTTTTCTAAGGAATCTATCCTTCCTTGAGATATGTTTCACATCAGCTATTGTCCCCAAGATGCTTGCCAATTTCTGCTCAGGGAATAAAACCATCTCCTTTATAGGTTGTGCTCTGCAGAATTATTTTGCATTGTTTTTGGGTGGAACAGAGTGTTTCCTCTTGGCTTCAATGGCTTATGATCGTTACATTGCCATTTGCAAGCCTCTGCATTACTCTGTCCTGATGGGGCAAAAAATTTATACTAGTTTAGCTGTAGCTTCTTGGTTAAGTGGGTTTTTCATGTCCTTTGGCCATACAACTATGGTCTTCACAATGCCTTTTTGTAATTCTAATGTTATCAATCATTATTTTTGTGACATTCCTCCATTACTGAAATTGGCTTGTGGGAACACATTTAGAATCGAAATAACTGATTTCATAGTTGTAGTGATTTTTGCAACTTTTCCTTTTCTTCTGATTTTAATGTCTTACTCTGGAATCATTGCTGCCATTTCAAAGATCTCATCCTCTGAGGGCCGGAAAAAGACTTTCTCCACTTGCTCCTCACATCTCATTGTTGTGAGCTTATTCTTTGGTTCTGCTTGTATTAAGTATATGAAACCCAATTCCTCTTATTTTCCCAATACAGACAAATACCTTTCCCTTTTTCATACAATCATTAGCCCTGCTTTAAACCCTGTCATATACAGTTTGAGGAACAAAGAAGTGAAAGGTGCCTTTATGAGACTCTGGGAAAGAACATCTTTGGATTGACTTATTAGCATTTATTGTAAAATCTAAAGTAGTTGTGAGTTTTGTACCATGTGATTCCAGGAGTTCTAGCATTCTTTTAGAAAATTCCTGCAATGAAGAGGAATGAACAGTTCATTTAGATATGAAAGATCTCAAATTAAAAATCATTACTATAGAAACAATGCCTAAAGTTTTGGTTAGCCTACTAATATTGGTCAATTGTTTATTGTGGAAATTTGAAAAATTACATAAAGAAATATGTAAATCTACTTAATCTTATTCACTGTTTGAAGAAGAAACTACAGCCTACAAAGAGTGAAAGAATGAGGTCTTATTTTTATTGTGATTAGCAAAATTGTTATTTCTGACTAACAGCCAAGTATAGATGTAAGTAGTTTTATTACTACTATCTAGTGAAAGTAGTGAGTTTTACACATAATTTGAGAGGGAAACTACAGCTTACTGGGAGGGGGGGAAACCAGACAAATTGGAGGATAACAGAATTTTAATTTTATTTATTAATTTTATTTCTTAATTTACTTAGAATATCTTTCTCCAAATAATTTCTGAACCACTCACTGCTAAGCTGTGGTGATGATAGTAAATGTAAAATTATAAGTTTCTTAAAGATTCTGAAGAATATATGAGTCTTTTACTGTGGGGAATATATTGACAGAATTTGAAAAACATATTAGTTAAAATAAGAACAGTGTGGTGGCCTAGAGGTGAAGACTGTCACCTCCCACTCGGACGGTTGAGAATTCAATCCTAGGCAGCAACAGTTGTTTCTCTATTAGGGCTCCAAAGAGGAAAATATCTGTTGCAAACATCAGGTAGGCATTCGGTGGGCATCTGACCAGTAAATGCTCAGCTTCATTCAGTCATCCTGAGCCCACCTCAACCCCATCCTGAAGCAAAGGATTACAGGATAATAAAAAGAAAAAAAAGTGAAAATAAATTTTAAAAATCCCACATCTTCTGCATTGGAGACAAAAGTTAGGTACATTAGAATATTTGTTAAATTATTCTCTAGATAGTGTTTTTATGATTTAATCCATGCTTCTTTTTGATCTATTACTCTGCCAGTTTTATAACTAACACTTACACACAGCCCTATGGACAGTCACTCATGCGCTCGTGACCTCCCAGTTAGACTACTGCAATGCTCTCTACATGGGGCTGCCCTTGAAGACCACTCGGAGGCTTCAACTGGTGCAAAATGCGGCCGCGCGAGTTGTGATGGGGGTTTCCCGATACTCCCATGTAACACCTCTACTCCACGAGCTGCATTGGCTTCCAGTTGCCCTCCGGGTGAGATTCAAGGTGCTGGTGATGACCTATAAAACCCTAAATGGCTTGGGTCCAGGATATTTGAGGGAACACCTGCTGCCAGCATCAAGTTCCCTTTGTCCTGTGCACTCCCACAGGGGGGGGCCTTCTCAGGGTGCCGCTGGTAAAAGACTGCCGGCGGATAACACCCAGGGGGAGGGCCTTCTCAGTGGGTGTGCCTGCCCTTTGGAACCAGCTGCCCGTGGAGCTTAGGACTGCCCCCGACCTTTGTTCATTCCGCCGCGACCTGAAGACCTGGCTCTTTGAGCTCTCTGGCCCAGGCTGAGAGTTTTTAATTGGGGTCTTATATTTTTCAGGGATCAAATTTAATTATTTTTAATTGTTTTTAACTTTTGTATTATATTGACGTTTTTAAATACCTTGTAAACCGCCCTGAGTCCTACGGGAAAAGGGCGGTATATAAATTCAATAAACGTAAAATTAAACTTAAACCTTACTCAAAAGAAGAAATTTTGCTTTGGCAACATTACATTCTCACTGGGAATGTGCACCAGGGAGTGAAAAAAAGTCAACTATCTACTCAGGGAAAATACTTTTCTATTTCTCAATATGTTTGCTGATTGCTTTGAAATAAATTATCCCTCCCTGCTATTCATGCCACACCAGCCATCACAAGCCAATTGCAAGGGAAGGGGTAACAGTGTTTAAGAAGGAATACCAGGAGCTCATAAAATACTTATTTAAAGGCTTTTGGGGAAGTCGAAGGTATCAGAATATTTTCCTTCCTTTTGTTTTTTTATAATAAAAGAAGTTGGTTTTAAGAGTGGACACTCCAAATGAATTAATCTAGCAGTTTAATTAACTTGCATTAAATTATTTGATCACTCAAATTGTGCAAGGAATACATTGAGGCACTATCTCTAAGATGCAGAGTTAATAGGAATATGAACAATAAAAAGGGAAAAAAATCAGTTTTCAAACAAGGAACATGGTCTTCAAAGAGAAAGCTAGAATTTAGTACAAATGGTCTGTTAATTTAGCCAAATACATATGATAAAGCTAAACAGAAAATTACTAAAATGTAATTAAAAGAAGGTGAAATAGTCAAAAACCTTGTTAATACAGACTCTTCCTTTTATGGTGTCAGGAGCACCTCTATTGTTGAAAAGAAAAAAAGAAAGCTAAAATTTTCTTCCAGATATTATTGAACAATAAGGAGACAAAACAAATAAAAGGTAACCCTGATAGAATTTGTAAAGTGAATTAAAAGTTATTTTAAAAGCTATAATGCAGTGGTTAGAATCTAGTACTGCAGGTTAACTCTGCCTACACTCTTGACTGGCTTAAGGATGACTCAGCTTTCCATCTTTCTGAGATTAGTAAAATGAGGTCCCAGAGGGGCAATATGCTGACTCTGAAAACCGCTTGGAGAGTGCTGTAAAACATTATGAAATGGTATATAATTAAGTGATATTGCTGTTAAAAGATATTTAGTCACACTTCTTGATCACAAAGTAACTCATAAAATTCTCTGAAGCATTTAAAAAGTGTATTTTTTTCTTTATAATAAGCCACTGGAATCATGCATCGGAATCTGAATATCTGTATTAGACGAGTTCTATACTTCTCCCCTGGAAAAATTAGAAGCAGAAGTGAACAATTGGCAGCAAGTGGTTCTTTATTACTGTACTTTTTTCTGTAAGTTTCAAAATCTTGCTTTTCTGTGCTTTTAAAATTGTTTTACTGAGTACACATTTTTATTTTGTACAGTTAACGACATTGAATTACAAATCCTGTTGATTTTAGTGGCTGAGACATAAGTATGTACAGTATATATTTAGCTCAGAATGTATGCAACATGCTATATAACAGAATTATTGTAGAAATAAGCAAACCAATAAACCTGTTCCTGAAATACACTCATATGTTGAAATACAGTTGAAATGTATGTACTTGCAGTTGAAATGTATGTACTTGCAGCATGACAAAAATATGCAGGCTCTAGTTCTCACAGCATTGTAAACACACTTCTAAGTCTTTTTTCTCTTCAGTCAAACATTCTTGGAAAAAAGAAATGCAATCTACTTTTTAAGTAGATTGGATGTACAGAAACTTACTCCAGAAGTCTGGGAAAAAAACATAAGATTGCATATACACTAAAAAAAATCAAGTTAAATTTACTATGTGTCAAATCAGATCCTGGTGACTCACCTGAATACAATGTTGCAATTTTCTTGCTTTTATAATATACTTTGTGGTTTCTTTCTTCTGTGATTTATTTTAATTCCCAGGAAAATAGATCTATAATGGTCAACAAAATATTGAAAGCATTTTCCACTGGTTCTGTTGCTGAAAATAAACACTGAGTAGGGACCAAGCTATTTGGTATATTTTCTGCATATACAATATAACACAACATTGATTTAAATGTCATTCATACTGAGAATAGAAAAAAAACATGGCTAAAATATTCATCTTAGCTTCATACTTATGCTATGAGACTTAATGTTAGTAAGCATACTGTATATACTTTTATACGTAATGTTTTTAATTGTATTTTAATTCTACAAAACATATCCTAAATAATTCCTTATCCTTTGTAGGATGCACATAAAGGCAGACAACATTCAACATAATAGCACAGGCCCATACAACTTCAACCTTTTGGGTCTCGTTAATGAGCCCTTCTTACATCGCATATTCTTTTCCAGTTTTTTAGGGATATATGTCATCACTTTGTTTGGAAACCTTGTAATAATTCTCCTAACATTAGCTGATCCAAACCTATACATACCCATGTACTTTTTTCTAAGAAATTTGTCCTTGCTGGAGATCTGTTATACATCAGTCACTGTCCCCAAAATGCTTGACAATTTCTATTCTGGGAATAAATCCATTTCCTTTACTGGCTGTGCTCTGCAAACTTACTTTTCAGTCTTTCTTGGTGGAGCAGAATGTTTCCTTTTGGGCTCAATGGCCTATGATCGTTATGTTGCAATATGTAAGCCTCTGTATTACCCTGTATTGATGAGTCAAAGAGTTTATACAAGTTTAATTCTAGCCTCTTGGTTAAGTGGAATATTCATGTCTTTTGTTATTACTAGTATGGTGTTCACATTGCCCTTCTGTGACTCTAATGTTATCAACCACTTCTTTTGTGATATCCCCCCTTTACTGAAACTGGCTTGTGGGGACACCTTTAGGATTGAAATTGCTGTTTTTATGGTAGCAATTATTTATATTACTTTACCTTTTATTATGATTTTAATGTCTTATTCTAAAATTATTCTTGCCATTTTGAAGATCTCATCCTCTGAGGGCCGAAAGAAGACTTTTTCCACTTGCTCCTCACATCTTATTGTTGTGACCTTATTCTTTGGTTCTAGTTCTATCATATATCTGAAGCCCAATTCTATTTATTCACCAAACACTGACAAATACCTGTCACTTTTTTATACATTCATTAGCCCTGTTTTAAACCCTGTTATATATAGTTTGAGGAACAAGGAAATGAAAGATGCTTTTATGAGAATCTGGGAAAGAAAACCACTTGATTGAACAATTTTTATAGACTTTTATAGACATATTGTACAGTATACAACACGGAGCTGTAATAGCTGCACATGTTATTTAAAAAACTTATACAAATCTGTTTCCTAAAGGTAAATCTTATAATGATAAAGTATCATTTAGATTTGAAGGATCTAATACTGTTCCGATTAAATTGTCTTAGAGATCTGTAAAGTGAAATTATGAAAGATTTAGGAAAAATGAGTAATCCTTTCCTTTAAATTCTTAATACTAACTTGGATCCTTTATTATCTTGCTTAACCTCTAAGAAATAATACTCCCTACATATTGCTTCTAGGAAGGAGGAAAAGGCCTCAAGTTTAATATACTTTAATATATTGTACATACAAGGAGACCACAGATATTTTATAAGTTATAAAGGTAAAAGGTAAAGGTTCCCCCGCACATAAGTGCTAGTCATTTCCGACTCTAGGGGCTGGTGCTCATCTCCATTTCAAAGCCGAAGAGCCAGCGCTTGTCCAAGGACGTCTCCGTGGACATGTGGTTGGCATGACTAGATGCCAAAGGCACACGTAACACTGTTACCTTCCCACCATAGTTTTTCTACATTTTTTCTACATTTTTCTGCATTTTTCTACATTTTTCTACATTTTTACATGTTTTCGAACTGCTAGGTTGGCAGAAGCTGGGACGAGTAACAGGCACTCACTCTGTTACACGGCACTCGGTATTCGACCCGCCAAACTGCCGATCTTCTGATTGACAAGCTCAGCGTCCTAACCCACTGAGCCACCACGTCCCTTATAAGTTATAATTATAAGTTATAATTCCATACAAATGAAAAATGTCACAGTTTACTAAAAGATGTATTATTTTAGTAAACCGTTTATTAACAAATTTGCTAGCCCCAAACAACTTGGGTAGGTTAAAACTGGAGAATATACACATGATAAAAATAACTCTCTCTCTCTCTGTGTGTGTGTGTGTAGAAATGTAGGAATAAGCAGGAATTTTTTTTACATGCTATATCACATGCAAAAAGATATTAACAATAGCCTTCAGTGTTCAATATAGAGTATAAATATTAAAACTGTAGTTAATCATTGGAGAAACAAATAGAAGGGAAGGGTAGAAAACATCACTAAAGATCCATAATGTTCTTACTCATGCTTTATTAGTATTTTTTTTTTACTTTCTTTTGGTATTTTTATTTGGTGTAACTTTCTTTAAAATGTGTTAAAAGCTATCCCTCAAAACAGGGATGTTAGCTCTGATCACCAATACAAGTACGGTGGGCTTTTTAAAAGAATATATAAAACAGATTCAACCCATATGTTTAAAATAAAAACATATTCAATCTTTATAGGGAAGTTTGATGCCTTCAATGAATTGTTAACTTTATAGGGTTTCATAAAATCATAAGGCTGGAAGGGACTTTGGAGGTCTTCTAGTCCAACCCTTCTCCGTTTATATATGTAGGTACTGTAATTTTAAACATGTATTAGTAGTGTACTGTGTTTTTAAATTCTGTGTTGATCTTGAACCATTAATAAACAAACAAATTAATAAACATAATGACTAGGGTCGTATAACTTTTGCATATCACAATTATTATACACTAAAAGCCTTTCCCTCCCTTCCCCGAGAATTTTTTTGCAATTTTGTTTTACTCTCTATTTTTAAAATGTCCAATAATCTTTAGTTTCTTTTCTTATTAAATTGCCTTGACACTGAATCCATCTCATCATTGCTTTTCTTGAAATTCAGCATATGCACTTGACTGCATTCAGAAAAGGTGACAAGCAATAGGGAGAAAGCAGAACTATTTAATTCGTTTTTTGCATCTGTCTTTACACAAAGGGAAAAAACAGTCCAACCTACCCAAACCAGTGCCATAAAAAACAGAATAGAAACACAAGTTAAGATAGGCAAGAAAATGGTAAGTGAGCACCTGTCCAGCCTAGAAGAATTCAAATCACCAGGACCAGATGGACTAAACCCCAGGGTTCTCAAGGAACTGGCAGACGTGATCTCAGAACCACTGAACTATATTTTTCAAAGATCCTGGAGCACTGGGGAACTACCAGAGGACTGGAAGAAAGCTGATGTAGTTCCCATCTTCAAAAAAGGGAAAAAAATAGATCCAGGAAACTACAGACCTATCAGCCTGACCTCAATACCTGGGAAGATTCTGGAAAAGATAATCAAACAACAAATCAGCGAACATCTTGATGCAAACAAAGTCATCACTAAAAGTCAACATGGGTTTGTCAAAAACAGATCATGCCAAACAAATCTTATTACATTCTTTGACCAAGTGACAAAACTAGTGGACCAGAGGAATGCTGTAGATATAATTTACTTGGACTTCAGTAAGGCATTTGATAAAGTAGATCACAACCTACTACTTGACAAGATAGAAAAATGTGGGTTAGATAGCATTACCACCAGATGCCTGGCTGACAGGCCGTACTCAGCGTGTGGTCCTCAATGGAACTGCATCTACATGGAAGGAAGTGTGTAGTGGGGTGCCCCAGGGCTCTGTTCTGGGCCCAGTGCTCTTCAATATCTTCATCAACGATTTGGATGAGGGGATAGATGGGGAACTCATCAAATTTGCAGATGACACCAAGCTGGCAGGAATAGCCAATACTCCAGAAGATAGGCTTAAGATACAGGAGGATCTGGACTTCCGGGTGGCAAAGCGCCGCCGCCGACAGCTGCTTTTAGCTTGTCAGCTTCGCGGCTTTGTAGAACCGCCGAAAACAGCGCCGATCAGCTATTTCGGCGGTTCGAAAGCCCCCTCCTCGGGAGAAGAGGAGGGGGTGAGTTTCCAAGTAGGGGAAGGGCTCTCTGGGGCCGTCAGGGCTTAAAGCTCTGGCGGCTGGAAGATTGAGCCCCCCCGAAGCTTGGATTTCTCCGGGCCGCGCAGCGCGTCTGCTCCGTTTTTCCTGGAGCAGAACAAGGCGAACGCAACCATCCCTGCCTACAAGAATGGACTTTGGAAGTTAATGGAAGCAGGCAGAGCGATGCAAGAGAATAAGGAGTAAGTGAACTTTTGAACTTTGGCTCAATCTACATTGAAGACTTAGAAAGTGAAAGTGCGTAGTTGCAAAAGGGGGAAAAAATGGCGGCTAAATCTTCTTCTAAACTTCCTAAAACTGCGTGGGCTTCCCCCCTGCCGCATTCTTCAGCGCAAGTGTTAGCACCTCCTGCACCTCTACCTTCGCCTGTCTTAACAGTTAAAGTTTTGGAAGATGCTTTGGAAAAACATTCACAGCATTTGGCTGAGATGATAGATGAGAAGATGGATGAGAAGCTGACAGAAAAATTTACAGTAATGAGGGAGGACATCTTGCTTGCATTTCAAGGCATGGCGATATGTATTGAACGCCTTGACGAAAGAGTGGAGGATCTCACTCAAAATAATACTAAACTGGATGCAAAGATACTAGAGACTGAGAATGTGGTGGATAAAATTGATTATGACTTGACATTGGTACAATATCATGAAATGGAGTTTGCTGTGAGGATAAGGGGCCTTAAGGAGAATTTAAAGGAAGATTTGAAAAAATTGGTTTCTGTTGCTCTCGAAGACGTGCTGGGAAGGCCAGCTGAAGAAATTGCAGAAGATATAGACAAAATTTTCCGTGTTAACTCCTG
>JAKJMR010017375.1:413129-437766 GCA_024449315.1 Daboia siamensis | reverse complement strand
CCTTCCTTCCTTCCTTCCTTCCTTCCTTCCTTCCTTCCTTCCTTCCTGTTGTGATTCAGGGTCAGCCTGTGGGTTCGGCAGTTGGGTCGGACGATTCAGAGAAGGGGGGGTGTTGGAGAGCTTGCTGAGAATAATATTGAGGCTCCACAGAACCCTCAGCCAGGCCCCTCCCATCTGGTCATGACGCAGATCCAGCTGTGTGAGCCTGACAGCGTGGATGAAGATGACCCACAGCTGGCCCTGTTCAAGGATGCCCGACGCAGGAGGCAGTCAATCAGGAGTAAACAAAGGAAAGCAATGGGGCACCTCGCAAGGAGGCAGAGAGAAGCCACACCCTGAACTGTTTAAAAGGGGAATGTGTGGGAGGGCTGGTTTGCTGAAGGCAACCGTTTGAATAGCTCCTGTTTCATGGTTCGTGTTTGCTCTCTTTGCTCTGTTTGCTCTGTTTATGTTTTTATGTTAATAAATTTGGCAGGTTTAGTTCCAGCCTCTTGCCTTTTTGTAAAAGGGGTTGTCCCTGCCTTTTCTGCAGGGCCGGTAGCAGGCTGGTACAGAACACTTCCTTCCTTCCTTCCTTCCTTCCTTCCTTCCTTCCTTCCTTCCTTCCTTCCTTCCTTCCTGTATTGAACAAGCTTATACCACCTTGGTGGGTGCATTGCAGTTATAAATAACAGATATAATATCATTTGTCATTACTGTTGTTACAATATGATCACAGCAAAGGGTGGAAAAACCTTCAGCAACATTACGTATTCAAAATAACTGATTTTTTTTATTAGTTTCTATAATTCAAAATACACATTTTTCATGAAAAGAAAAAAATGTTTTATACATCTGCTCTTGGAGGATATATATATATATATTTAAAAAGATTGCTCTGTCCCTGACTTTTCTCCTTTTTCCCTCTCACAGAAATATATTAAAAATGAAGAGTACTATGAAGAAGTGGATGGAGTGGGTGGAGAGGCACAGTAGCTAGTCCTTGATTGGACCCTCTTTGCTTTTAAACTGCCAGAGGCTGCTGGAAAAGGCTACAAAACTGTAAGTTAAGGAGAAGTGGGTGGAGGGGCACAGTAGCTAGTCCTTGATTGGACCCTCTTTGCTTTTAAACTGCCAGAGGCTGCTGGGAAAGGCTACAAAACTGTAAGTTAAGGAGAAGCGCGTGGAGGGGCACAGTAGCTAGTCCTTGATTGGATCCTCTTTGCTTTTAATCAGGTATTACACATCAGTCATGCAAGAAAAGAAAGGTACTCAAAAAGAGAAGCCACCTTCTGGTTGGTGACTCAATTATAAGGAATGTTAGTTTAGGAAAGGATACAGAGGTTTCAAAAGAGGTCAGGTGTCTTTCAGGTGCTACTGCCAGTAGGGACAAGAAGCGTATTTTCAAAATAGTCAACAATGCCTGCAAAGACTGTGATGTGGATGCCATTGTACATCTTGGCACTAATGATCTATCCCAAAATGATGTACTCTCTGTGCAGAATGATTTCCAGAGCTTGGGGCAGGAATTCAGCAGAATAGGCTGTAGGGTCACTTTTTCAGAGGTCTTACCAGTGTATAAGGAGCAAAATGGAAAAGGCCAACGTATAGTAGAATTTAATAAGTGGCTAAAGGAGTGGTTTAAAGGAGAAGGCTTTGGTTATATTAGTCACGATGTCTGTAGCTGGTCCAATGAAAAAATGTACAAAAGAGATGGTCTGCATCCATCCAAGAAAGGGACTGAGTTACTTAGCAATAAATTCACAGCTTTTCTGAAGGAATATTTAAACTAAACAACGGGGACCATGAGTTAATTGATACAGAACATCACTGTCCCCGGCAACCTAAGAAGATAGGGAAACTTAGGCACCACATAAGTTATGTAGCAAGTAAACACAGGGTCAGTCATAAAGGACTCAAATGTCTGTATACCAATGTGCAGAGTATGAACAGTAAGCAGGGTGAAGTAGAAATTCAGGTAAATGAGGGCGGATATGATATTGTTGCCATTACAGAAACATGGTGGGACGAAACCCACAAATGGAACACACAGCTAGAGGGTTTTAAATTATTTAAAAGAAATAGACTAAACAAAGGAGGAGGTGGAGTTGCTCTATATATAAGAAATAACTTTATCTCTACAGAAATAGAGCACAACAATGATGAAAACTGTAAACTTGAATGTATTTGGGTTAATATAAAAGGGAGAAAAAATGACATTGCCATAGGTGTATACTATAGGCCACCCAACCAAACAGGAAAAGATGAACTTTTTGCTAGTCAGTTAACTAAGGTATGTAGGAAGCGCATCACAATAGTAATGGGGGACTTTAATTACCCTGATATCAACTGGGAGACAAATTCTGTACCAAGTGGAAGATCTAACAGATTCCTGACAAACCTAGCAGACAACTTTCTCTCCCAAAAAGTAGAGAAGGGAACTAGGGGATTAGCCATATTGGATTTAGTGATCATGCAATATTGGAATTCAACATTATGGAAGCACAAGCAATAGAATACAGCCAAACTAGAGTCTTGGACTTTAAAAGAGCTAATTACAATAAACTTAGAGAGACCTTGGGAAGAATTCCAGGGATGAGAATCCTAAAGGGGAAAACAACTCAAGAAGCTTGGGAAATTTTGAAAAGTGAGATAATAAAGGCCCAGTCTAGCACAATACCAACAAAGAAGAAAAATAACAGCTTTCAAAGGAAACCAGCATGGCTGCATAGATAACTCTGTGATAAACTGAAAGGGACAAGTATAGGAAGTGGAAAGAGGGGCACACTAAGAGGGGCACACTAAGGCAAAATATCAGCAAACAGTCCGTGCCTGCAAAGATGAAGTGAGGGAAGCTAAGGCTCAAAATGAACTAAGGCTTGTGACCAAAGTCAAAAATACCAAAAAATATCTTCTTTCAACATATAAGAAACAAGAAAAAAGTTAAGGAAATGATTGGTCCATTAGTGGGAGAAAGTGGGAAGAAGGTGACAAGCAACAGGGAGAAAGCAGAACTATTTAACTCGTTTTTTGCATCTGTCTTTACACAAAGGGAAAAAACAGTCCAACCTACCAAAACCACTGCCATAAAAAACAGAATAGAAACGCAAGTTAAGATAGGCAAGAAAATGGTAAGTGAGCACCTGTCCAGCCTAGACGAGTTCAAATCACCAGGACCAGATGGATTACACCCCAAGGTTCTCAAGGAACTGGCAGACGTGATCTCAGAACCACTGAACTATATTTTTCAAAGATCCTGGAGGACTGGGAAACTACCAGAGGACTGGAAGAGAGCTGATTTTATTTATTTATTTATTTTATTTTATTTGTATACCACCCTTCTCCCGAAGGGCTCAGGGTGGTGAACAGGGCAATAAATACCAAAATACAAAAATACAAAAATTAAAACACATTAAACTATGGTGCCCAAATACAATAAATAAATTACTTAAAAACAATAGTTAAAACCCAAACCCATCAGACCAGGCCGGCTTGTTCAAACAAATAGGTTTTTAGATCACATCTTCAAAAAAGGGAAAAAAACAGATCCAGGAAACTACAGACCTATCAGCCTGACCTCAATACCTGGGAAGATTCTGAAAAAGACAATTAAACAACAAATCAGTGAACACCTTGATGTGAACAAAGTTATCACTAAAAGCCAACATGGGTTTGTCAAAAACAGATCATGCCAGACAAATCGTATTACATTCTTTGACCAAGTGACAAAACTAGTGGACCAGAGGAATGCTGTAGATATAATTTACTTGGACTTCAGTAAGGCATTTGATAAAATAGATCACAACCTACTACTTGATAAGATAGAAAAATGTGGGTTAGATAGCATCACCACCAGATGGATTTGTAGCTGGCTGACAGGCCGTACTCAGCATGTGGTCCTCAATGGAACTGCATCTACATAGAAGGAAGTGTGTAGTGGGGTACCCCAGGGCTCTGTTCTGGGCCCAGTGCTCTTCAACATCTTCATCAACGATTTGGATGAGGGGATAGATGGGGAACTCATCAAATTTGCAGATGACACCAAGCTGGCAGGAATAGCCAATACTCCAGAAGATAGGCTTAAGATACAGGAGGATCTGGACAGACTTGAACACTGGGGACTATCTAACAAAATGAAATTCAATGGTGAAAAAAGTAAGGTTCTGCATTTAGGCAGGAAAAATCAAATGCACAGGTATAGTATAGGTGGTACCTTGCTTGATAGTAGTAACTGTGAGAGGGATCTCGGAGTCTTAGTAGACAATCACTTCAATATGAGCCAGCAGTGTGCTGCAGCTGCCAAAAAAGCCAACACAGTGCTAGGCTGCATTAACAGAGGGATAGAATGAAGATCAAGTGAAGTACTAATACCACTTTACAATGCTTTGGTAAGGCCACACCTGGAATACTGCATCCAGTTTTGGTCACCACGATGTAAAAAAGATATCGAGACTCTAAAAAGGGTACAGAGAAGAGCAACAAAGATGATTAGGGGGCTGGAAGCCAAAACATATAGGGAACGGTTGCTGGAATTGGGTATGTGTAGTTTAACGAAGAGAAGGGTGAGGGGTGACATGATAGCAGTGTTCCAATATCTCAGGGGCTGCCACAAAGAAGAGGGAGTCAAGCTATTCTCCAAAGCACCTGAAAGCAGGACAAGAAGCAACAGATGGAAACTAGTCAAGGAGAGAAGCAACCTAGAACTAAGGAGAAACTTCCTGACAGTTAGAACAATTAACCAGTGGAACAACCTGCCTCCAGAGGTAGTGAATGCTCCAACACTGGAAGCTTTTAAGAAGAGACTGGACAGCCATTTGTCTGAAATGGTATAAGGTTTCCTGCCTGAGCAGGGGGTTGGACTAGATGACCTCCAAGGTCCCTTCCAACTTATGATGATGATGATGATGATGATGATGATGATGATGATGATGAAACTGTTGATGTTCCACATTTCAGCAAGAATAACATCCAGCCTTCAGAGTAATATAGTCTACAGTACAAATAACTGACAAATATAGATTTATATAAGATAAGATAAGGTAAGGTAAGGTAAGGTAAGGTAAGGTAACATAAGGTAAGGTAAGGTAAGGAAAGGAAAGGAAAGGTAAGGAAAGGCAAGGCAAGGCAAGACAAGGCAAGACAAGACAAGACAAGACAAGACAAGACAAGACAAGACAAGACAAGACAAGATGCTGCCGGCGTCAACTTCCTTCCGCCCTGTGCGCTCCCACAGAGAGGGCCTCCTCAGGGTGCCACCATATCAGAGAATGTTGTCTGGTGGCCCCCAGGGTGGGGTCCTTCTCTGTGGGCGCCCCGGTTTTATGGAATCATTTGCCGATTGAGCTCTGGATGGCGCCCGACCGTCGCTCCTTCCGACGCGATCTGAAGACTTATTTGTTCGAACAAGCCGGCCTGGCCTGATGGGGGATGGGTTTGGGTTTTATTGTCGTTTTAAATGTATTTTAATCTATTGTTGTAACCTGGGCATCTTGTTTAATTCTTTTTTAATTTTTGTATTCTTGTAATTTTATATGTTTGCCCTGTTCACTACCCTGAGTCCTTCGGGAGAAGGGCGGTATACAAATAAAATTTTATTGTTATTATTATTGTTATTGTTATTATTATTATTATTATTATTATTATTATTATTATTATTATTATTATTATTATTACAAGATAAGATCACCTTTATTGTCCTTTTTTTTTACTGTGGGCACAACAACACACATAAAAAATGAAATTTAGTTGCCTGCTCTCAAAATGGAGCACACACACCTAACCAGACTATATACATATATGTATAGACCTACATCCCTACATATACATAACAAATAAATATTAAATACTGTCCATCTTGAATATATAACAGAAGGAGGAAGTTTGAGAATTTACAAGGTTAATGCTGTATGGAATGAAACTATGGCTGAATTTGGAGTTTCTGCTGTGGATACCACGAAGCCTCCTCCCAGAAGGTAACAAGGAAAAGAGGTTGTGAAGCGTAGGGTCCCAGATAATCTTTTTTTTTATAACAAATTTTATAATTTTTGTAAAGTGTTTTACAATTTTACATTTAAGTATTCGGAAAGCAGCGTGCTGACTGGGTAATCAGTGGATCAATAACAAAATATTTAGTGTATATTTCAGGTTACATCATCAAAAATTCCTTCTCTATTTCCCTTAACATTTGCTAGACCTCATTTAAGCTAGTAAATTTCTCATTATAATAAACTCAGTTAAAATATTCATCAATATATTTTTTGCTTATACATATCCATGTCCTGCTTTTAAGTTTTACCTAATTTTTAATTACAGTATTCCAATTTAACCTTTAATATCCATTAAGTTTTGGGTAGTCCAAATTTACTTTATTTCACTACATAAAAGTTATAATATCTAAAATACATATATATTACTTACTTACATATATTCTTGTCTTATTTCATAAACATTTTATATTTCTTCTCCTAGTATATCACAACTTACTAATAGAGTATCCTTTATTGTCTCAAATCTATCATCTATATTATCTGGGCTAAACTATAGTTGAAAGCTAATTCCTGATAGTTAATTTTCATTTCTCTTACAAATCTAAATCCTGGGTATTAAACCAATTAATCCCTTATTTATTTATTTTTCATTTAAGAATTATATTTAAATCTAGTAATCTTATTTCCCTCCATCTAGGAATCTCCCTTTAGCCCATTAGTCGAGACTTTAGGATCCTCTATCATGAATCAAAAAAGACCCCATTTTTAAAATTACCTCTGGCTTTTTTTTGTGCCAGGCAGGCTTCCATACTAATGCCTTTAGATCATCAGATACATCTCCCTTCATTCTTACACATGTTACTTGGACCAAGGGAGACCATCTAGTTATCAATTTTCCAGAGAGGCTGGCCCCTTTTTAGGCATTGAATTGTTGTCCTGGTAGCTCATTCTATTCAGCTTGGTTTTCTTGTCCCTCAGGTTTCTGCTGGTTTAGATAAAAAATCATGTCCAGTTTCATGGTTGCTATTTGATTGTATATGTTTACAGAATATTGTACTTGTTGGTTTTCAACACCTTCCCTCTTGGTCTTGCTTTGTTCCGCTTCTGTTGCATTTTGGGTTGTAGGTTCTTTAGTTACAATCAGGGTTTGTCTATCAAGATTTTCAGTAGATTGCATTTGTTGATCTTTAAAGTCCTCTGTGTTGGTGTTAATTTTGTCTGCCTCTGTTGTTTTTTGAGTTGTAAGTTCTTTGGTTTCATTCAAAGTTTCATTTTGTAGTCTTATCTTTCAGTCTATTTTTAATTATCTCAGTAGCTTCAAGAATTTTTTCAAGTATAAGTTTATAATTAAGCTGTTGCTGGTTTCCCTCCATTTCTAACTTAGTCATAGATAGTCTTTAGTGGCTATTTATTAATGAAAGTCAGTAAATGTTCACCTTCACAGTTCCTAAAATCCAATTTCACTGTCCAGCTGTTCTCTCAGGTTTTTATCTTTTTTAGATAATATCAAGGACAGAACTAGGCCAAGGCTTTTCAACCTTTTCACCCATTGTACCACTTTTAGGATATGGCAACATCTGAGTACCACCAGTCGCCTAGCAAGGTGTCAAAAACTTGGTGACAAAAAAAAGGAAAAAAGTGATGAAGTATGGGTAGTCCTCAACTTACAACAGTTCACTTAGTGACTGTTTGAAGTTACAATGGCACTGAAAAAAAGTGACCCCCAAGCAACAGCTGAGCAGGACACCTGTCTGCCAGCCCGGTGGTGCTCTTCCTCCTGTCTGAGGTTTTCATTGTTGTGAGCATTTCTGTTGAGGATTGGCAGTGAGGGTGGGGTGGGGGCTGTTTGGTTTTTATTTCCCCCCCCCTTCCTGGGTGATTGCAGCAGATTTTGATCACTTCACATGACCCTGGGACACTGTGACCATCCTAAATATAAATCAGTTTCCAAACATCTGAATGTAAATCACAAGACCCTGGAGGTTGCTGCAACATTCCAGCTAATTGGTGCTTCTTCTGGGTTCAGCAGAAGCATCAGGATCAGTGCCAATTCAGCAAATGGTGCAGTCTGTATTGGCCTCTGGAAATTCAGACGACGTCCAGGAGGCATTGCCATTAATGGCTGTCTGCCCCGTGGTCCAAAATGCTCAAAATCAGTGAGTCCATGAGTCTGTTGCATTTACAGTTTACAAAGAGCTGAAAAGAAGTGTTACAGAAAATGGGTTGCAAAGCAATTTCACCCGAGGGCTTTTGGATGGCTTGCAAGGTAATAACAACATGTGCCCCTGTGATTGGCAATCTATGGTAAAAGCTATGATGACTCCTGCACAGTATGTATTATTTTTGCAAGAATGGCGTGACCTGGCTAATATAAAGGCCATGGAAAATCTTGGGCAACAGCTGGCAATCGATGTTGATATGCTGCTTGGGGAGGGACAATATGCAACCACTGCACAGCAGATCATAATGCCAGCCATCACCTTTCAACAAATTGGCCAGATAGTCAAAGATGCCTGGTATCATATTCCAGACAGCGGGACACCTCTAGGGTCATTTGCAAATATTCGCAAAGGAAGCAGGTGAGTCCTATATGTCTTTTGTTAATAAATTGCAGAGAGCTATAGAACGACAGGTTCAAATAAAACCTCCCTTCCTATATTTAAGTCATCAGATGCTTCAGTCTACTTCTTCTCCTTTTGTTCCAGCTTTGCGCATTCTATCTCATTTTACTCTGGTACAATTGCAAAGTTTTTTAGGTCATCTTAATTGGGCTAGACCATTTTTAGGGTTAACTACTGCTTTGTTGCTTCCACTTTTTATTGCCTTGCAAGCTCATTTAACCCCTGATGCATGGATTCAAGTCTACACGGCAATGCGACATTGCCTTCATCAAATCAGTTGTGCCCTTCGCAAAGTTATGGTTAACAGAGCTCCTCTTTTAGGATCGTTGTCTGCAGCCCTTTTGCACACTCCTTTACAGCCGACTGCTATCTTATTCTTTCCTGAAATGCTTAAATCTATATGCATTGTAGAATGGTTGTATTTGCCACACACACCAGCTAAAAATGTGTCTCCCATTGATGTGTTATATTCTGATGTTTTAATGAAGGTACGGCATTGTGCGCTCCAGTTAACTGGCTTTGATCCTTTAGTTATTCATTTGCCTTGCACCAAAGATCAGCATGATTTCTTTATACAAATGTCTAATGCTTATGTGATTGCCTTTGTAGATTATGTGGGAGCTGTATTGTTTAACACCCCCCCCCCCAAGGACCAACGTTTGGTTTTATTACAGGAATTGCCTTTTGTTTTTCAGTCTGCACAGGTTTCTACCCCTCTTTCTAATGCTATTACATTATTCACAGATGGGTCTCGTACCCGTGGGGTGGTTGTTTGGCAAGTTAATGGCAAATGGCAAACTAAGTTTACAGCTTCTAAAACATCCCCCCAGCGTGCTGAACTTGCTGCAGTGATTTTAGCCTTTCAATTAATGCTACAACTCTTTTAATCTTATTGTGGATTCTCAATATGTTTACAATCTTTTTAACTACTTATTGCTTATCTATCCCCACTTTTGGACCGTAACTTGCTTTCTCTATTCCTTACTTTTCAAACTCTTCTGCGTGACCATATTGCCCCATTTTTTGTTGCTCACATTCGCTCCCATACAGGTTTTTCTGATACTATTTCTGATGGCAACCACAGAGCAGATGCTGCTCTCCACTCTTTTAAGGTGGCTTCACTTTTTACTGACCCTTTGACTAGCCATTCCTATTTTCACCAGAATGCTAAATCTCTTCGTGCTACCTTTAATATTCCACTTTCTCGTGATATTATCTCAGCCTGTCCTTCTTGCTCCTCCTCACCCCTCTCTTTTCCCTTTGATGCTGTTAATCCAAGAGGAACTGAGGCCAATGCTCTCTGGCAGATGGATGTTACACATTTTTCACAATTTGCATAGATACTTATTCTGGCTATGTGTGGGTTACCCCCCTTTGCGGCAAAACTGCCTCTCATGTTATTCAGCACCTTCTCGCTGCCATGGCTGTCATGGCACGACCACTTGTCTTAAAGACAGACAATGCTCCTATGTATACTTCTAATGCTTTTTCTCAATTTTGCAGAACTTGGGATATTTCTCTCCATCATGGCATGCCATACAATAGTTCAGGCCAAACTATAGTGGAACGTGCACATTGTACATTTAAAACTTTGTTGTTTAAACATTTAAAAGAAAGGGGAATTACTCTCTCAGAGCTTAAAACTTTGATTCCAGTATTATTATTTACTTTGAATCATTTAACCATCACTAATCAAGCTTATACTTCTGCAGAGAGACATTTTAGGAAGGAGCTTCCCCTGGAACAACCACAAGTGCTATATAAGGAGCTGCCCGAGCCAACCTGGAAGGGACCAGCTGAATTGATTACTTGGGGAAGGGGCTATGCATCTGTTCTTACTCCTACAGGACCGGTGTGGGTGCCTGCCAGGTGTGTGAAGCCATTCCGAGCCAAACATGAGCTGGCACCATAGGCTGAGCAGTCCGCTCCCAGAGTTCAATCCAGCCCTGACATTGAACCCAAACCCGATAGGTGAAACATCACGAAGGCGTAAAAGACCTTCGTGGCCAGCAGGAACTCAGCCACCAGTGACACGGGGAATGTTAAAAACACTCAGTGCAGATGCCCTTCATGACCTTACTACTGCGCAGCTAGAGCCGAACCCAGAACTATTCCTGTCGGCAATTATCGCACGACTTAACACCAATTCAGCACTTGGACTGTTGCTGTGTTTTTTGGTTTTTATTCCTTCAGCTGTAGGAATTCATGAAGATTTAGCAAACAGAGGACAATTCAATTTGTGGCTACAACTGGCCAATATTTCTGGTCAGAGTAATTTCTGCTTAAAAATGTCTGCCTCTGCTCATGAAGTTACTAGCTCTTGCATTGTTCCTCTCTGTGCTTCAGCTACTACTATTCAAAATTATACTCTTTTTGCCAATTTTAATATATTTACCACCTATGATACAATGTATTATTGGGGGTCTCCAACTTATAGACTTAGAAAAAAATGCTTTTTTTATGATTACTCCAAATGTCATTCATCATGAGAATATCACTTGTGCTAGAATCATTAATTGTACCCGTAGCTGTTATAATTTTGGTGATTCAGCTTTGACTAATTGTGTTAAGATTGTTAATGTATCCTATGCTATGGATCACATTCCTCTTCCTAATGGATGGTTTTTTTCATGTGGACAGAGAATATTTAATTATATTCCAGCCAATCTGTTCAGTCCAACCTTATTTTGTTTGAGCTGTCTAGCGCTCATCATGCCTGACAGTAAAACTATTGGGCAAGCATCTTGTGTCAATCGTAAGAGGCGTGCATACAGTGGCGATGAGTTAGACTCCACCTGTGATTCTTCCACACGCATTGGCTTTGTTTCTTCCTTGTGCTTTAGCTGCTAGAAATAGCAGAAATATTAATTATCTTGCATGTCTTATAGCTAAAGCTTTGAACCATACTTCATCTGCGATTGCACAATTAAATGATGAACAGTAGGAATTACGCCATGCAATTTTAGAAAATAGGGCTGCTATAGATTATCTTATGCTTTTACATGATATAGGGTGTGAAGCAGTGGAAGAAATGTGCTGCTTTAATATAACTGATAATTCTAATGCCATTCGTAACCATATATCTACTTTGAAAACACTTGTTCACCAAATTCGTCAGGACAAAGGATGGGGTATTTGGAAGTTGCTTACATCTTGGCTACCAGATTTAGCTTGGCTTAAACATTTATTTATTTATGGTATCTTAACTATAATTATATTGATTAGTTTGTGTTGCTGTATCCAATGTATTCCCTCTGCTAGCATTGTGCCGCTCACTTATTGTTAGACGATCCCACACCTGTGCCTTCAACGCCAAAGATTTACATGTTATGCAAGCTTATCTCGAACATTCTGCTTCTGTAATTAAACAAAAAAAGGGGAAATGTGGGAAGGGCCAGTTTTTTGGCCTCCCAACCTTCAGCTTTCTCAAACGTTTCTTATCGGCCTCTACCTGAATTACAGTGATGAGCACACTCTCCTGGTTCGCACAGGATGGCATGTGGGAGGTTTGGGAAACGCTATGATAGAGCTTTCACATATATCTTTTAGTATCTTGTTTTTGTAATGATCTCATAGGCACCTGAGAAGTTCTCACTACGTATCCAATTATCACTATGTATCCTATTTTTTTGAGATTGATGGGGTTTATGTAATGTTGTATTTGGTATTCAGAAAAAGGAGGTGAATAAAAGTTCAGCGGGCAGTTGCTCAGGGTTTTTTTAGAGAGACAAGGCTGCCTGGCTGGTTCAGAGCATCTCTATCAACCTGGGTCTGAATTATTTTCCCTACATGTGTGCCAGTGCTAATTATATATTATGAGGATTAATATAGGAACAAAAAATAGTAGTGAAAAGTTAATTAACGTCCACTAATTCCTTAATTTTTGAACTTAGGTAAACAATATACTGAGTTATAAAACAGGGATTCTTCAAATGAGGTATGAGGAGCAAAGGAAAATACTTTTTTTCTGACCTACTGAAGGGATTTTCAGAATAATTAACATGATTTTCCTATAAGAAGCAAAATAAAGAATAACCACTTGGGTGAGGGTTACAGGACAGTAGGTCGTTGTTTAAATAGAGTTTGGGGCTTCATATTCTAGTTTATATGTAGAAATACAGTATATGACAATGGAAAAGAATAGCTGTAAGGAAAGTTCCCAGGAGTTTAACTGAAGACAGCTTGGGGGCTAATGGGAAAAAGCAGAACAAGGAATGTTCCTTTAAAATATTGCAAGCTGACTAATTAAGTAAGCAAAGCTCTGACACACATTTTAAAAGAACAGTTGGTCACGATAGATACAATTCTTAAAATAAATGTTGTTTAGCAAAATATATGTGTGTACTTGACAAGATTTAGCTAATCAGAAATAGTTTGAATAATTTTAATAAACTATTTAAGGTATTTTTCCATTGTATAAACAAATAAACAAAAAATCTGATTTATCCTTGAGGGAACCCTGCAGCTTATTCTCCAACCCATCTTCAAACCATCTTGTAGCTTCTTGTGGATATGAACAAATATTGTAAATCATATCATGATTTATGATAAGATATTTACTTGGAGACATAGTGATTTATGATAGAGAAACAGTTTGCTCTAGTGATTAAGGCACCAGGCTAGAAATCAGAAGAATGTAAGTTCAAGACCTGTCTTAGCCATGAAAGCTGGCTAGGTGACTTTTGGCTAGTCACTCTCCAAGCTCAATTCACCTTACAGGATTATTTTTGTGGGAGAAGAAACTGTTGGTTGCAAAACCATGTTGGAGTTATTAGTAAAAATAATAAAAGTGGAATACAAATAAATAAAATAAATAATAAAATAAAATAAAATATCAATAGCTTCATAACTGCACTCGGTAGGGATTCAATTTTGATCATTTCAGAAATACATATAAATCTCAAAAATTAAATCATAAATTGACTATATCACACATATAATTTATTTTTTAAGTTATAGTTCTTGTTACTGTTAAATTTTGTAGAATTTAATTTAGTTATGTTTTAATGATAATGTCAGAAGAATAATTTGGCATTCCAACCTGAACCAGGATTACACAAGAATAAATAAAAATGAGATCCAGACAACTGTGAGGAAAGAAGAAATATTTATTCCTAGAAGCAAAGTGTTTGCTTTTAGAGGCAGCTACAGAAAAATGGGGTACAGCAATATATTTTCATAGGAGAGCTTGTTCTGGTGTAGAAGCGTCTACATGCTGATTCTGTAGTGACACTTGAGGGCTATGTGAGTGTGTCCATGTATGTGTGTGTAGGCAGTGGTGGGATTCAGCCAGTTCACACTGGTTCAGGAGAACCAGTAGCTAAATTTTGTTGAGTTTGGAGAATCGGCTGAATGCACACTGCTTCTGAAAGTCTGTTCTAGGCCTGGAAGGCCTGGAGGAGGCCTCCTAGGCCTAGAAAAACAGCCCACCAGAAGTGCATGGATGCCATTTCCAGAAGTCTATTCTAGGCCTCAGAGGCCTGAAAGAGGCCTCCAAGGCTTAGAACAACCCACTGGAAGTGTGTGGATGCCACTTCAGAAAGTCTGTTCTAGGCCTCGGATGCCCAGGCCTGCATTCATGCAGAGAACCGGTTGTTCAAGTATTTGAATCCCACCACTGTGTGTAGTTATATTCTATGTTTATTCTTGTGAGAATGCAGTTCTGTTGGGAGACCTAATTTAATGAGCAGTATTTGGGTTTACAGACTATCCTTTGATATATGGCTTTGGTCTGGGTAACTTATTTGGGGGGGTTAGAGGAAGTTTGAGTAAAAGATTTTTCCATTTTGCTATTTTTATTTAATTAACTTAGTTTCAGCTTGACTGTCACTATCTAGTGGAAATGCTGATTCTCAGTCCATTGAATACTTTGTTAATGTTTAAAGAGAAGATGAAAACAGTATAAAAATAAAATATATTTTGATATAAAACTTCTCACAATAAGAATGTACTTACTCATTTTAGATAAGAGTATTAAAGGTAAAGTGTTAAACAATCTATTTAAAAAACCCTAAACAATGTCAAAAATGTTCCATTTTCACAAGGGATTTTATAATATATAAAATGTCTGGAACTTTTTTTACATAGCAGCTAAAAATAGCATGCTATACCTAATTAACCTCTTCAATAATAACATTCCATTGTTAATTTTTCTATGCAAATAGCTACCTCAAGGAAGCTACTCATTCATCAACTCTTCTGCAGTGTAACTGGGAAAAAAACCACTCCACCTTCCCAGCACTAAAATTTGGGAAGAAAACTTCTTAAGTACAGGGAAAGGATATAATTTTTTCTCTTCTATTTTTATTTTGGATGAAGGAAATTCTGATTATTTTATTGTAAAGGTTAATGAAGATAAAGAATAATTCATTTTTATTGCCTTCACTTATATTAATATTGAGTATAAAATTTGCTGTCTCTTCTGTAGCTTTTCTAAGTCTTTAAGATTGCTTTCTTTGCAGTTTTCTTCTGCATATTGGGAAACAAAACATCTTATGCAACTGTTGTTGTTGTTGTTGTTAGCTGTGAAGTCATGTCCGACCCATCGCAACCCTATGGACAGCGTTCCTCCAATGTTCCTGTCCTCTACCATCTGCTGGAGTCCATTTAAGCTCATGCCTATTGCTTCAGTGACTCCATCCAGCCACCTCATTCTCTGTTGTCCCTTTCTTCTCTTGCCCTCAATATTTCCCAGCATTAGGCTCTTCTCCAGTGAGTCCTTCCTTCTCATTAAGTGGCCAAAGTATTTGAGTTTTAGCTTCAGGATCTGGCCTTCTAAAGAGCAGTCAGGGTTGATCTCCTCTAAGACTGACCGGTTTGATCGCCTTGCAGTCCAAGGGATTCGCAGGAAACTTCTCCAGTACCATAGCTCAAAGGCTTCAATTCTTTGGTGCTCGGCCTTTCTTATGGTCCAACTTTCACTGCCATACATTGCAAATGGGAAGACCATAGCCTTGACTATACGCACTTTTGTTGACAGGATGATGTCTGCTTTTTAGTGTGCTGTCTAGATTTGTCATGGCTTTCCTCCCCAGGAGCAAGCGTCTTTTAATTTCTTGGCTACAGTCTCCGTCTGCAGTGATCTTGGAGCCCAGGAAAATAAAATCTGTCACTACCTCCATTTTTTCCCCATCTATTTGCCAGGAGGGCCAGATGCAACTGTACAGATCACCAAATAAAGATTCTATAGTGATCTGTGCACTCATATAGCACCACACTATAATGGTACTACATCAGTGCACAGGGAAAAAACCCTGCATTCCTCAAATGTTGCATAAAAAGAAATTTTAAACAATAATTCATGCTAGGTCTGCCTTGCCCATGCCCCTAGTTCATAACTATCTCTTCAACCAGTACAGGGAGAAACTCAGAGGATATTGATAGCTGAAGCAGTGCTAAAGATTGGGAAAGGAATAATAATAAAAACAATAGAAAACAGTGTCATGTGAAGATAAATTGTTATTGACTTTGGTTATTCTTGAATCCTGGTCCCTAGTAAATCTTCCAGAAATTTTCATCCCTTATGTGGGAAATGCTGTTATCAAATGTTTAGGGTTCAGCCATGAATCCACAGCATGGGAAGAGAAAATAATGGAATGGGAAAAAGCAGTAGCTTTGTTCATGTGTTAATTTTAATTAGAGGAGTTAACAATTAGAAAAATAGAAATATTGTTGAAATAATATATATTGCATGTGTGTGTTATGTGAATGATGTTCAGCGAAATAGAATATAATAAATTAAGATGACCTGTGCTATTAGTAAATACATGCATTTAACTTATCAAAGAAATGAGGAATATATTTCATTCTACAAAGATTTTACTGGCTCCTTTATTATTTTAAAGCATTAACCTTTGCAAGAATTATCCATGTTCTCATGAGTTTTTAAATATGACATAATACAGTTTCTTCCAAATGAGTATTAATTAGCTTAAACAGCCATGCCATTTAACATCCAAAATTAAACTTGACAGACTTTATTATTAATATACGGATAGACATCTTAATGGCAAGCACAAATATAATATGAATATGTTACAGGAAAAAAGTCAGATAAGAATGAAAATAATATAAAGATTGATTAGGAAAAAAATAGCAAAGAATATGCACATTAAGAAAAACAGTAAATGAGCAGGGGTTTGGATTAGATGACCTCCAACATCATCATCATCATCATCATCCTCATCATCATCATCATCATCATTATTATTATTATTATTATTATTATTTACATTTTAGTATAAATATAAACAAAACATAGATGTTTGTTGAACTATATGTGACATTTTTGCAAAAATAAGAAGCTGGAAAAAATAATCACCACAAAATATTTTTTTCTGGATTAACTTTATGACTTTTAATCATCTTCTCCAACGGATCAGTTTTGAAGCAAACCTTCTCTTGAGAGCTTCATTTATCTCTTTGTTTCTCCAACTATAAATAATAGGATTCAAAGTTGGTGTTACAATGGAATAAAGCAGAGCTAGAAATTTATCTGTTTCAAAAGTATAGGTAGATCTGGGCCTCAGGTACATTGCACTAGCAGATCCATAGAACAAAGTGATGACAATAACATGTGAGGAGCAAGTAGAGAAAACTTTCTGCCTCTCATTTGCAGATGCAAGTTTCAGCACAGTATTGATTATGTGGACGTAGGAGAACAGGATTAGCAATAATGGGATCAGAGTGATTAGCAGCCCAGCCATAAAGACTGTGATTTCATTTAGATAGATATCTCCACAGGCTAGCTTTAAGAGTGGTGGGATGTCACAAAAGAAATAGTTGATCCAATGTTCATCACAAAAAGGCAAAGAAAATATCAGAGTTGTCTGGCCTAGTGAAAGAAAAATCCCACTGGCCCATGACCCAGCCACTAGACAGGCACAAAACTGTTTGTTCATGATTAAGGGATAGCGCAATGGATTGCAGATGGCCAAGAAGCGATCATAAGCCATGGCTGCAAGAAGAAAGCACTCTGTGGTTCCTAGTGAGAGAAGGAAATATAGTTGGGCAGCACATCCAACCAAGGAGATAGATTTGTCCTCTGAAAGGAAGTTGACTAGCATTGTAGGGGCAGTGACAGATATATAGCAAATATCTACCAGAGATAGGCTGGCAATGAAGTAGCACATTGGCATATGAAGAGAAGGCTCAAGTCTGATGACAATGCTTATTAATACATTCCCCAACAGTGACATGACATACATGATCAGAAACAATATAAAAAGCAAGACATGCATTTCCACATTACCAGAAAATCCCAAAATAATAAATCTGGTGCTTTTATTATGGTTTTCCATAGATGATTTTATCTGGAAGATGACCACGATAATAATATTTTTTAAAAAAATATGTATACATAAACCAAATGATTTGTGACACATGCAGAAAGTACATTAAGGACTTTTCTTCTAGTATATTTAAATCCTAATTTAAATTTGACATATTCCAAGCACTCCTTCTAGAAAAATTGCTGATTTGTGATTTCTTAATTTAGCATTTTTCAAAGAAAAGAAAGTAATTTCTCTTCTATCACATCTGTTTTCCAAATTAAAATGCACTTCTGTTCCTTATATGTTCTCTATAGAAATTTAAAGGCAACAGGGAAGATTTTTCATTAACTTAACACAGTCTAGAGTGTGTAAAAAATATGAGGCCATACAAAACATAAACAGGAGCCATTTATAGATAAATGTAATATGGTATAAGAAACCTACATCTAAGATTCAACAAACCAATAAAATGAGAACCACATTCTGATTTTTACAAAGCAGAAAGAAATAACTGCATTCTTGGGACTGAAGATGTTTTTCCACCCCATGCTAAGGACAACAAAAGAAAAGAAAAGAAGAAACAGGTCAATATATTAAGTCGTTTTGCTTTCTTATAGACCTTTTGTAGAACTGTAAATTAGCTTAATCAGTGTTATTACTTCTGCTGCTGCTTCTGTTGTTGCTTCTGTTAATGCCGTTGCTTCTGTTAATACTATAATGTCTCCAGAGTGCTGCCCTTAGGACATATCTATTCATTTTTTCAAACATTCAAAGATTTCCATACATTAAGGTCAAACCCTTTTCCTTTACTCTGTCTTCATATTCTGCTAATGATGAGTGAAAGCAATTAAATACAAATCTTATAGAATCTAGACATTTCTAGAAGCAGGAGTGAAGGAATGAATAGATAAACAAATATTAAGCTGGCTGTGTTACACGTACAATGACTATATATCATTTAATATTTCTCTTGAAGCTAAAATCACTATCCTATATTTAAAGTAATTGCTAATGTTTAAAGTACAAATGATATGAGTAGATAATCTCCTTCCAAACAATGTTACTTTCTGTTATATAACACCAGCAAGTATGAACATCTGTCTGTATCCTACAGTACTTCAGGAACTGATTTTTTTTCCTATTTTTATAAAGTTTCATACAGAAGAATTAAATGATTTGCCTACCTTTCTTCACAAGCTTCCATCTCCTTCAGCCATTATGAAATCTTTTCATTAGTACATATACTTCTCTTATTAAACATTCCAAGGTATTAGTAAGGATAGATTCTCAGAAGAATAGAATGAATTCATCAAAAAGGTTCATAGTTAGTTCACTGGATAATTGGGGGAACCAAAATTCTACAATTTTTTATTAGACAAATGTAATTGTTAAGGCTGTTCCTTTTTTTAAAAGAGAATCACAGTCTTTTTCAAATTCTGCATTGATATGAAAGGAAGTGATTCAAGAATCACTTTAATTAGTGATGTCCCATTAAAATTTAATTATTTTTTGTGTGAAATGTGCTAAGATCATAGAGTAATTCTAACCTGATTATTCAAAAGAAATTCCTAATGTAATCAGTGGTTCACTCCATGAATGTATATTACAATCTGTAATATTTATTCATGTTAGTCAGTACATCTATACTACCTTACAATCTTTCAAAAATATTAAGAAAACATTGCAAATATATAGGAAGTTGTACAAATGTATCAGTGGATTATTACTCACTGTTGCACTATGGTTTGCTTGATATTTTCATAGTACTAAAATAATTTTAAATGCTTTTTAAACAACTTAAATGGAAATATCATTATAATGAGTTCCCTGACCTTAAATCAACCAGAGTAATTTAAATAATTTGCTAGAGGCTCAGATTTTCAGGTTTCTCTGATTGTTCCCATGAGATATACTATAGTACCATTGTGAAAGAAGTCTACAACTTCATTTAATAGCTCTCCAAAGAATTTATAAATCTAGGTATTCTTTTTTCTGTACATCCATATTCAGAACAGAGGAAAGACACAGAAATGGATAAATTTCAACTGCTACTGTGAAATATGAAGTATTGAATTGTGTTTTATCAAATTCCATTTTAAATTGTATTTTATTAAATTCCATTTTAAATTGCCTTTATCAAATTTTAGTAACAATTTGTTGCTGGAACTTTGCACTTTGATATGCCCAAGGGCTAATCAATAAAGACTTATTATTATTATTCTGAGTAACTCATCAGGTTCAATCAATAATATTAGTTTTTGGTTTAGCATGATGTATAAATACAGCCTGCTTATCCAGTAAATGCTACACAAATACCTGGTTCAGATTTCACACCAAACTCTTTCAGTAGACTGAGCAGAGTGACTCATATTTGTACAAATAATGGTAAGAAAAAAGTGGTTTGTATCCTGAGAGTTACATTAGAATCTCATTTTTTATCATACAAGATTTTTGACTGTATTTTCATTAGTTGTAAAATTTGAATTGCTATGAGGTTATTTTTTCAATATTTTTCATGGAATTTGTTATGTATTGGGCTTGTGGTATTACACCATGTGCGTTGCTGGAGAGGCTAACGGCTCTCCAGCAACTCAGACAAGCTGTCTCCGGTCCCACAATTGGTTAGCCCAGGCGGCAAGAGTGGGTTCAACCCTATTGGCTGCCGCCTAGAGGCTAGTCTATATATTGTGGCTGGTTGCGGCTCAAGCCTTCAGTACAGTTCCAGCAAGAATAAAAGCATGAGTTATTCTGTACTCAGCTCATGTCATCATTCCTGCTCCCAAGAGCCCACGACTTAACAGTGGCAACGAAGGTGGTATCCTGCTTCACCGATTAAGGGCTGAAGTCAATGAGAGTTGGCAGTACACACCAGGGGGAAGAGGCATTTCCCCCCCTCTCTAGGCTGGCTAGTAAGCTATGCTAGTGGCCACGTGCAGAAAGGACACATTCCCTGAGCCTAGAAGCAGGATCCGAAAAAATGCTGGAATCTGAAGGAAGATGCTGAAGGTCGGCAAATTAAGAGAGTTTGATGTGAAGCATCAGGAAGAATGGCTGTCTTACCTTTTGCAAGTAGAGAACTATTGAGAGTAAATCAAATTGCGGAGGAAGTCCTGAAGGCTGCCACGTTGTTTTGTGTATGTAGCCCAGCAACTTTCGACCTAGCAGAGAACCTTTTTGCACCAACACCCATCAAAGCAGTCTCATATGCAGACTTTAAGAAGAAGCTAACTGGGCACTTCCAGCCCAAGATGTCGGAGATGGCATGGCGATTCAAATTTGACCAAAGAGTGCAGCTACCCGGGAGACAGCTTCGGAGTTTATTGTGGGCCTAAGGCAGGCTGCACGCCTTTGCAAGTTCTCAAACTTAGAAGAACGACTAAGAGACCAGCTCGCCTGTGGCCTTCGGGACAGAACCCTTCAGCAGAGATGGTTTGTTAGACCCAATTTAACATTTTCTAAGGCACAGGAGGGGGTGATGGCCGATGAAGCCACCAGGGGTAAGTGAAACAGTTCAGCCCACCAAATCTTCAAAACTCGAAGAATCGGTCCATCTTGAGATTGCCAAATGCACCGGAGAATGGTCAGAAGAAGAAGAAGAAGAACCCAAAATCAACAAACTTCAAAGGCAACCCAACGTGCAACACCGCAACAGCCACCAGCGAGAGAATGATTACAAGGCAGTTCTCTTACCAAGATATAAAGGGTGTGGAGGCAACCACATTCGCACTAACTGCAGATTTCGTTCGGCCACGTGTAGAGCTTGTGGGAGAACTGGCACATCGCGATGGTTTGCAGAGCCCACCAAAGAGACCGGTTTGTTAGTCTCACTTTATCTAGACAGCTGTGTTTATTAAGAACTTTGAAGGTCAGAGACAGAAATTTGTGCCCTAATAATCCTTGCCCACTAGTAGATGTTAATGTTTGTTCATTTTTTCAATTCTTTCTAGTCTTTTTTCCTCTCTAAAGGATAAGTTTTGCCACTTCCAATAGACAAAAGGTGGGGGTAGAAACCCCCTTCTCCTTCTTTTGGAGGTCTCTTATTTTTGGGACTTTCTTCTTCAGGAAAATAAGTAGCATAGAGAAAATCAATATTTTAATCCAGATTCAAACACACTGTTTAGAATCAGCTTAAGGTAGAGCTTGTGACTTCTGTTGTTTGCAGCTAGGGGTAGACAATGGCGTTAGCTAGCCTTTTCTTCTGTTGGTTTCTGGAAGGCTTCTCCTGGAACGTTTGGAGATTCTCCGGGGATTTTCTTCCTTCATGCCACCTCTCCAGAGTGGCTTCTGGCCCCTTCAGGGTCCCCAAACAGAAAGAAATTCAGCTGAAGGGCTCAGCATTCTGAATCCTCTGACTGCTTCACTGTAAACAGGAACAGGCAGTCCCAATGGTTCCTTTTCATTTACATAAATGTTAATGCTTGCCTAACCCAGTCTTCCCATAATCCATATTTGGGCCACCATGCAGCAGGGCTCTTAATAGGGTGTTTTGTCCATTTTAAACAACCGTATCATTTTCTTTTTATCTGCCGAAACCAGGGAGGCTGGGGGATGGGCAGCATTGCGCAGGTAACATCAACTCTCATGCTGCTCATGGCAACCCCTTCCCCCAGAGCTCACTAAGCCGAATGTGTGAAGTAGGCGAGGGCCATGTGCTAGCTACTTCCAGGTGATGATGCATTTCTTCATTCCTCACGAAGGGTGACACCTCCCCAGCTGTGTTTCTTGCCTATTTTCTCCCTCCCTCATCTCAAATATTTCCCACCATTCTGTTGGAAGGAAGGAAGGAAGGAAGGAAGGAAGGAAGGAAGGAAGGAAGGAAGGAAGGAAGGAAGGAAGGAAGGAAGGAAGGAAGCAAGGAGAGGGAGGGTCTGAGGGAAGTCCTGCTTTAGTCCTGCCCTGTTTCCCTTTCACCATCCTCTTGTCCCCTCCTCCTGGCCTATCCTGGGGGGTCTCCCATCCTATTGGTAAAGAAGCTTTTGATATAAAACCAGGTCTCCTCACATGGAGAGGGAGAGGGCCTCCCATTGACTTTGCCCTCATACCCATCATGAACAATCTGGCTAAGGAGAGCAAGCACAACTGCAGCAGCCTTGAGAAGGAGGTAAGTGCAGCTGGGCACCCTCTTGGAAAAGTGGGGCTGGGCTTAGTGCCATGGGTCCTTGAGGGCTGGGCGTTTGACCTCTGCTGCCCAGGGATCCGGGGATCCTGCACCACTGTCCAGCCCCCCCCCCCCCCCGAGCATGGCCTGAGAGGAACAGTGAGATTCCTCCAGTGGACCATGCCTTGACACTTGCCCCGCTCCACCCCCTTCTGCCAAAAACCCTCAGATCTGTCCCATTCCTGCCCAGACCCCTATAGGCATCCTTGACACAAACGATGTAGAGCTGGCCATGCCCACCCAGTAGGCCACATGCACTCTAGGCACACCCAGACAGTAGGCCACATCTACCCTGGCCACACACACACACAAACACACACACACACACACACACACACACACACCCCGAGGACAACCACAATGAAATTGAGTTTGACACCCCTGGTGTAGGATTTCAATATTGTTTTCATTTGTCAGGAAATAAAATTCAATGGAGAGAACAACTTAAAGTGCTGAGAAGCAAAAGATATATACCAAGAATGTCTATATCAACCAGAGAGTTTTTTTCTCTCCTTTGAATAACATAGGGACAAACACCTAATTAGTAGAATTTGATATATAATTTGATTAATTATTGTGTTAGCTAACTCAATGTCATCTTTTGATGGAAAGCTGGGAATTAATTCCATCAAATGCATAAAGGTTGTAGGTTCTTCTATGCAACATATAATACCCTGGGACTAATAGTCTCTTAATAATATCTTACTCCAATAATACAACAAATATTTTTAATGACTGTGAAAGAAGCTGCTTGATTATTGCACATATCAGCATACTTAAAGTGGCAATTCTCAGCTGGTTGACTTCAGTTGTGCTATAATAACTTGAAAAACAGGTGGGCCAGGAGGAGATGGCTTGGAAAACATGGTCAGAATATAGGATAAATATAAGAACACTTTTGGTGCCCTGAGGACCTTTTGGATGAGATGAGAAATAAAAGTAGAAACAAAAACAGAAACAAAAACCTTCCCAAATCTCTGTCAGGTGAAAATGTAACTATGGATAGATAAATCTTGGACAATTAGAAGAATTAGATAATTATTAGACAACATGATCAAGGAAGAAAACAAAACAAAACAAAAACCCAGTCAAAGTTCTCAACAATCGGAGGAATAAATAAAACAAGAAAAGAAAAATGATGGATTGTTCCAATAGAATCAGTGAGACCACAGGAAAATTGCCAGCTGATAGAAATATCAGTGGGAATCAATGAGTTTATAAAAGTCATATACAATTAAAAACACAGATAAAATAAATATCCAAGAATAAAAATAATAAATTGCAACAGTAATAATAGATTTTATGTCTTAAGTAGAAAAAGATCTCAGCAGCCCGTTCCCCCCCCCAAAAAAAAATAAAAATAAATTTCTGGCTTTAACTTAGGATCTGGAAGCAAACAGGAAGAGTTTATACATAAGCTTTCTATTATTTCAGAGTAAAAGAAGGCCATATAATTACTGGGGGCTACATGAAGGCATCCAGCACCTGTTTTTTGACTCTCCAAATATTCTGGGATCAGGACCCTGAAATTCAAAAGCAAAATGGTTAATTTTCATCCACACTATTCTCTTTGTTTGAAATTTGGGTAAATTTAATGGGAATAGCAAAGCAAGATTAGAT
>JAKJMR010017375.1:381274-408774 GCA_024449315.1 Daboia siamensis | reverse complement strand
ATAAAAGATGTCATTCTTTTTGTTCAATTGCTATTAACCACAAAAGTAAAACTAAACATCCAGTTTTCAAAGGCAAGCCTTTTGTCAAGTGCTAGGAAAATTAGGAGATACAGACAGTTCAAATGGGTATAAAGATTTATTGCAAGCTTCAGCTCTCCACAAGAATCTGAGCTAAAAATGGCCAAGAGAAATTAGTGGGGGTTAAAAGTAGAAGGAATTCAAGGTGGTCTGGATTTAGATGTCTTGTTGGAGAGAAGGGACTCATGACTGATGATGTATTTGATCCCTCCCTTGGGTTCAGGCTGGTCATCTGCTACATCTGTTTTTGACCAGTTTCTTAAAATCTGGAAGGATTTTCTTCAAGGAACTTTTCTAAACTTCCCACGAACATCTGCTAAAAATGGAAAATGGATTAAATAGACCTTTAGTCTGATTCAGAAATGATTCTTCTTGTTATGTTCTCAAGAAAGTAAGAAAAAAAGGCTTAAGGAAATTATCTATGCATTAAACTAAATAATTCTCCTGTAGCAGAGTCTCAAAAACATGATTTAAAATGTTTTATTTACCTTATTGGTGAAATATCTGAAGATGTAGTAAAGGTTTAATTCATAACAAGTCTATATTCAGTTCTCTTTCCATAAGGAGATCTGTGATTGGTATATCTTGCTCAAAAGTGTTAATATTCTATAGCTATCCTAATAAATATGCCCACCAAATAATATTCAAAAATTGTTCTGATACAACCCTTACCATGTTTTCTCTTTTTCTCTTTTTCCCTGCTTTCTAAACTGTTTCACAGTGAGATGGATGTCTCAGTTAAATGGTTATTTATGTGCTACATAGCATGATAAAAAAATTCCCATGACAATTTGTTAGATGCTCTTCAATCTATTAAAAGCAGTGTCTTAGAAGGATTTTTAGAACTAATCATATGTGGCAAGTTAATAAGTATATGTATAAAAACACAAACAGTTTCCTGGCATCTTAAAGAATAACAAATGTTTTATAGCAGAGGAAGCAAAATATATTTGGCCCATGCTAACCATGACATAATATAAGTTTTTACCATAAATAATCAGTGTAACTCACTAAAACAAAGCTGAATTGGAAATGATCTCACAAAAATATTAAAGAGAAAGAGACAGAGACAGACAAAGAGAGAGATGTAGATATAGAAATATATCCTTAGTGAGAGAGAAATTTAGAATGATTAGATCCATAACTGAGAAAACAAACTGAAACAAAAAAAGGGAGTTTTAATAAATTTTAAGAAAAGGTGGAATCTTCCATTCCTTATACATTTAATGATATACTGATATTCAAGAAAATTAAAACAAAGTATTTTGATCTCATCCATACTGAGGGCAAGAATAAATTTCAGTTCTACAACTATTATATTCAATTCTTCAATGAATAGGATTCAAAAGAAACTAAAACTGAAGTTCAGATTATACCAAAAATTAACATTCTTGTATACCATGATAGCTCAAATAATAGATTTGGGTGGTTTATATGTTTCATTAAACAAACAAATATTAAAGTTTAGCTTCACAACTCATACATGTCACATTGTGATCACAAGATAAGATATTTTATTATACAAAGTTATCCAACTTTTTGCAATCTGATGTTAGTGGTCACAAATTCCAGAAACTGGTAAGCATTGCATCAGTCAGAACATTTAGTCTGGTGATATTCCTGGCTGCAGTAATTTTATTTCAGCAATAAAGATCTAATTGTTTAATGAATTCAATGTAACATATTTTTTAATTCACTTGGAGAACTCTGCAAGAGAGTTACAGACCTATTACATTCTCACTAAGGCACAAGCACTACCCTTTTGAAGTTCAAACACAGCTGCCCTATAATCAGGAATTAATAAACTAAAATCTGGCCTGGATGCTAAGAGACCAGAACATTACACTGACAACAATGGCAATCTGGAATTCCAGCAGTAAAGCTGAATGAAGACAGATAACATCTGTGATGGAAGTGACAGCTTCTTCCATGTCTGAAGACATACTAATATCTACCACATCCACTTTATAATGATTCATTTGGCTTGCCCTTGTTTGGATTGGAATGGAAATAAGAAAAATAATTAGTACACGTTTTAACAAAAAATATAGAACTATACTATCCATATGACAATAAAACAAAATGTGAATCAAGGGTACTGCCCAATAAATCATGGAGATTTTAAATCACAACTGTTGTTGGTTTTAGTGAATAGGAAGAGGTTGTGGAAATTGTAGATTATCAGGTCAGGTCTTTTATAATAACATTGATGTTGAATAAAACAAGGAAGTGTGGGACAACACTGTAATAATGGAATAATCCTAGAAATTGGGTTAGAGAATAATGGATAAACCAATTATCTGGTTGGAATATATTCTAACTCCTGATTTCAAGGCAAAGTTGGGAAACTTTTGGTTGTGAAAAGTTTTAATAGTCTGTATGGAATGGCAGCCCTGTGATGGACTGAAACTAAGGGATTGGAGCAAGAATGAATATTAATTAGTGGTTAGTTATCACAGCATTATTAACCTACATGCAAAAATCATAAACAGGATGTAAAGAAGTTGCAAACACACATGAAATACACATGGCTACTCCTGTGTATATCATCTCTGGGAAAAACTTCATTTTTATCATCTCTTTATATGTGTTAATAGTTTGCATATATCTGTGAATGAAAGGCAATTAGCAACATGTAACACAGATCTAATTCTTGATTGTGAATTGTGAACTCTGAATTGTCCGACCCAACTGCCGAACCCACAGGCTGACCCTGAATCACAACAACTGCCTCCTGAGAAGGGCAATGCCCTTTCCCAACTGCCTAGGTAGGAGTGCAACAAGAGGCATCTAAGCATTGGAGCCTCAGACCGGGAAGCTCTCCTCCTCCTTCCTGAGAAGTGCCCCATGTCAGCAAGGGCCTTTCATGGGTGACAAAAGAGGTTATCCCCAGAGATTCCTCAGAATGACTGAGCCCAGGCTCAGTCCCCCAAGAAGCCAAGATGGCTTCTCTGCTTGTGCCTCTGCTGCTTAAGATATTACCAAGTTGCTTACCCTTGCAACAAGAAGGGGTGATGTAGTCAGTCCCAGAATGTACCAGAGGAGTTGGGTGCAGAGCGGAGCTTTCCAATGCAAGAAGTATATGAGCCAAAGAAAGGTAATCAGACACTTGGCAGATGTGCTGGTGGGTCTCAGAAAATACATGTGTGGGAGAGAGGAGACAGGAGCAGCTTTTAAGTAATAACTGGGCTTGCAAGGCAGATGACATGACCATCTATGATTGGACAGTATTGCCAACTTCCTTCACCACTGGGTTTCTCCTCTGTCATGTGTGAGATAGGAACATTTGGTAAAGAACCCACTTTTTTCTTCTCCTTCTTGCATGTGGACCACTCTACATGTACCTACTGCTATGTCAAAGGGCAATGGTCCAGTTGCCTATACCCAGAAGTGCATTTGGGACACAGCACAGCATCTGGAGAATTGTTCTGATAAATTTGGATTGAACTCTTTCCAGTGGTGTAAAACACGAAGCTGAGAGTCCGAGCATGGTCCTGTAGAGAAGCTGACTTGGCCAGAAAGAGCTTAATTGTAACTTGAACATAGTGTCCTCCCTTTGTGGGGAAAAATTTAAGAATGGCATTTGGTGATCATTGGACAGAGGCAGCTGCATATTCTCTATTGGCTTTTTGTGAGCCAGTGGCATGGATGACCACCCCTAGGTACTTAAAGGTGGCTATGTAAATACTATGAGTACCATTTTGGCCTTTTTGCAAAAGCCATAACCTTTGTTTTCTCATAATTTATGCCAAGTTTATTATATTTGCAATATTGGGCAAGGGCTCACAAGACTCTTTTATGGCCAATTGAAATCCTGGAGAGAATCACAGTGTAATCTACATAGAGCAGCACAGCAATGCTTTGGTCACCTATTTGTTGGGGGTGATAATTTGGATTATTTAACCATTTTACCATGTCATTTATGTAAAAATTGAAGAGCAAGGGGGCCAAAGTGCATCCTTGTTTAGCCCCCTTTAGAGTTTCAACTGACCTCAAGAGAGATCCTTGCATATTACATCTCACCTTGAGGGATATTTTGGTATGTAAGGAGAAGTCTGTGATTAATTGAGGCAGCTTGCAGCTTCTCCCATAGCTTAGTCCTTGAAACCATGTCAAAAGCTGCCTTAAGATCTATAAAGGCAGCGTACAACAATACAGGTCTATCTGATGCATATTTTTCAATCAAATGATGAAGAACTAAGCACTGAATTATGGTGCCTCTCCCCTTTTTAAACCCAGCTTGTCCTTTGGCAATCAGGTTCTCAAGATCCAGCCACTCATTTAATTTATCTTAAAGGTGTTTGGCGTAGAGTTTGCTGATTATATTTAGGAGACTTATTGGTCTGTAATTGGCAGGGTCGTCTCTCTTTCCCTTTTTATAAATTGGGACCACAATTGCCAAGCCCCAATCCTCTGGGACATGCCCAGTGGAGTCAATATACTGTACTGTACTCCTGAGTCTTTTCAAAGGACTAAAGATCTAACATCTTCTCTTTGAGAAGATCAAACAAACTCTAGCATCAACTAGAGCGGAATTCCTCATCACAATAAACCCTTCTCCTTGTTTTTGCATGGGAATTAGGATGTATCTTCTGGGGTACTAGCCCAATCTCTAGGCTTTGCAAAGGGACTAGTATCATATTATTTAGTTTAATTAGAATATGTTACCTAAAGGACAGTCCCTGTCACAGCCCAGTTAAACTTATTAGGCATTCTAGTCACATAGTCTTAAGATATCCACTCAACCTAAAAATTCACATAATGTAGATGTCATCCCTCTAAAATTCTAAATTCTACCAAAATTGGATAATACAAAACAGAATGATTTATCTCTGACCATGTACCCTTTGAATGCTGTGCCTCTCTGAATCCAGCCATCCTGTTGTCTTCCACATGATTTCGTTCATCTTATCTATGATGCCAAACTACCTCACCAACCTGACCAACATATCCCTCACAAAACTAGACTTCAAACTTTTTATAGAACCACATCTACAGGGCTGTTGTACATGAGAAGTGTATTTTTAGTAGATGGTAGTAGAATGGAAAAGCATGGAGACCAGGATAGTATATATGAAATGCAAATATGAAAAGTATATTTTGAGTCTGTGTAAATGTTGGTTGTGCATGTTGGTTGAGAACTTGAAATGGTCAGTGCATCACCATATTTACACTCCCACAGAACAAAAGATTTAGAACTCATTGCCATGACAGAAGTCTATTAAAGAGCTGTAAACTGCTCAACCAATATTTACACAAACTTAAAATATACTTTTCACATTTTTGTTTTCACATTTGTTCCATTTGAATAGAATAGCTTCCTTGACTATCCAATTAATTTATTTCAATAAATAAATATGTTTGAATTAAATGCCTTCAAAGTTATATCCAAAGATTACAAGATTACAATGTCAAGGGACAGTTTTCTACCTAATGGAAAATATAAATAAGCATTTTAGAGATAATATTACATTTATACAGAATTGTTTCCTATTAGGAAACTAAGAGAGTTAATGTAAATTCAACAAGGAATGCTTTTAGACATGAACTTCAAAGAAAATTGTTCTGGTGAGTTAAATATTTTGAGAAAAAATGCACATTTTATTTTGGTGAGATTTCATAGTAGAAAAATCACAAATGACAAACACCATTCCAATTTTTATTTTTTCCATGTTGGTCTGATGAATAAATGTGATTCACTATAAGCAATAGTCTATCAGGCCCATCAAACTTTTGAAATGTTAATTTAATTCAGTAAGCATGGCAACTCCTATGGTGCAAAACAAAAGATGAATCTACAATAGTATCATATTAACATTAAAGAGCCTTGGTGGAGCAGTGGGCTAATGCCTCCTTAAGTAACACCAGCTGCCTGCAATTAGTGCAGGTTCGCATCCCACCAGGCTCAAGGTTGACTCAGCCTTCCATCCTTCCGAGGTAGGTAAAATGAGGACCCAGATTGTTGGGGGCAATAAGCTGACTTTGTAATAATGCCGCTTGGGGGGGCGAAAGCCATTGGAAGGAAGCTAATTGAAAAGACACTACACCTTATCTTTCAAGGCTGAGATACATAGGAATAAATATGTTTCTCTTGGTTGTTGTTTTTTAATAAATCTCCTTTTTTCAGAAAAATATAAGATTTGGAAGATGAGAAGGCGAGGTTGTCAGAATACAAGCTAACTTGAGGGCTAATCCACATGGAGCCCCATTTCCATCTGTCCTGTTTGCCATCGTTCACTTCCTAGAGACTAAAATGAACAATGTGAAATTTGAGCGGGCCCCGAACAAGGAGTATATATCGTAGGTGGTGACCCTTTGAGAGCTGTACGCAACGAAATTTCATTTTGATGTATGCCGATTGGTGTACATTCAAAGTGACAATAAAGTTATTATTATTATTACATGCACACACAAATAATAGATCTATATGTCTAAATCTAAAATACATTTCATTATTTTATGCTGTCTCTGCTTCTTGAAGTATCAAGTACTATAATTGGCCTTTGTATGTGCTATAAATTAATAGGCAAATATTTGAATAATTGTTACAGAAACTATTTTATAAAAATTATTCAATGATATTATTATCATCGTTGAGATATATAGTTCTCTATCATTTAGCATCTTTATTTAAATAATAATAATTGGATACACAGACAAACTTCACAGAAAAATGGATAGAGTGATGAGGAAATATGGGGAGGTAAAGAGAGAAAGAGGAAAAGAGAGAGATTAGATTTTGCCAATAGATATTCTTTTCATCGTAGTGCAATCTGCATAAAAATGAATTATTGTCATACTTTAGGGGGCCTCTAAGTAGTAGAAGTAGTTAGACAAATAAATAAACTTAAGAATAAAAAGTATAAAAAGCAGCAGTATATAACCTTAAAACTCTCTCCAGTGTGCCTTAGAAACTACCTGCCCAAAATAGCTTTCCTATGGTAAATTCTACTTGGGTTTAACCAATTAAGAGTTTTCCTATTTTAAAAGTATAAAGATGTCTTTGTTATAAGACAGGAGAGATATGTGTCAAGTAAATTTTATACTTTCAGTTTCTTTGGATCCTCAGGAAGAAGAATTCATTGCAAAAGGAAATAAGCAAAACAGGTTAATCACTCTGTCAAGTTTATTTTGATCATTAACCAACAAAAAATAATAGTAGATGATAACAATTTAAAACCATCCTAATGTGAATAGTTTTATGTACATGGTATGGAAAAAGTAACTAATTTTTAAAATTACTGACACAAATTTACATGCATCTGTAAAGTGCAAGATCATCTGATCTGGCATATTGTTGCTTTGCCTAAAATAGCCACATAAAAAAATTAAGATTATAATGAATTTAGCCGATTTACCTAAATCAAACAAGATTTTTTTTGTATAAAGTAATTCTGTATAATTAAAAATCTATTATTAGTTATTTGATAGGGTTCATTCAATTTCTGTTACATTTTCTATTTCATCAATTTCATAAATTAGCTAACACAAAATATTGACTATAAGTTGCATGTACTACTGATATAGAAAATTGCGGGAAAATTATTAAATTGCCAAAGAGCATTGATATGTTGAAAATAAAAATAACAAATCAAATAATTTTTAAAAGCATTTCACAATATATAGTTTCATTTCTCAATATATACACCTATCTTGTCATTCTAATGGATACAATGCAATGATATACATTTTATTGTGTTGCTATCCTGGGAAGTCTTTATTTTGTAAATTTGGAAGCAGAATTAGACACTGAGGAGGGGGCTCTAGAATACCTTTACATAGACAATGGCAAAAGAACAAGTATATGGATTCTTCTAGTGATCAATACTCACTACCTTTGGAAAAGCAATCATCAAGAGGGAATTACTATAAGAATAGTCAGATTTTTAACTACCAGCTATTATATCTATACCATCCTCATTTGTTTTCAGCTACATGCATTTGTGCAAATAGGAAAAACATAGACTTATAAAGAGGAGTATATAAATGTGAATATCTATATAGTCATAAGAAGAAACAGAATTTTAATTATCATATTCAATATTTTTATCTAGAAAAGCATTTGCAAAATTAAAAATGCTCAATTAAAAATATACTGATTATTTAGTTACAAATTATGATATTTGAATAAAATAATCCTTAATTCTGGGGTTCTTCAAGATTCTTTGTCTTTGAAATACTGAGAATATCAACTTTCAGATCCAGGATATAGAGTTGCTAAGGATTTGCTACAGCTCTCAACATTTGTTGGATTTTTTTAGTATTATTTCTCACATTTGTTTTTGCTGCTTTCATAAGATTTCTAATGTCTTGTTCTGGATAAGATAGCTTGGAAGTTTTATATCTTTTGTGCCAGTCAGGTATGTTTCCTTGGAAAACAAAAAGAATGAAATTGAATAAGCAAGCAAACATTTCCTATAATAACATGGTTTCATCTTAAAAATAAATCTATACCTATCTTTTGTTTGGTACCCTTCAACATAAATTCAATAAAATATAAAAGGAGATAAAAATCCTTTGAAATAATTAGGGCTTCTTTAAGGACTTTAGAAGAGGCATTCTATAAGTATTAGAAAACAATCTTTGGAATAATTTCCATGGCAAAATAACATAACATTAATTAGATAAAATAGCAACATTTTTATGACCAAACAGGGTAATTAAAACTACATCCATAATCCAGTACAATCCAACCTGTCAATCCAGTTTGGGGAATTTATCTGAATGCTAAATTAAGTTCAATACTGCAAAAATCATAAAAAGTTATTAATTTTAATATTTTTGCTCAGAAATCATCAAACTGATCATGTCAAACTGACCCTGGAATATAGAAAATAAATAGTTACAAAGTGTGCTCCTTATTTTGTCTATAGAAGACTGAGATCTATTCATTTGGATTACTTATTAAGAACATGTAATGTACCTCCACAGTTCACTCTGTTGAAAAGTGGAAAGTGCATGACAGTTGGACCACCATTGCCTCTGAAGATGTAACAGTCTTCAGGGTTGTCTTTATCCTTCTCTAAATTTAGGGCATCCATTTCAGGAAAGGGAAGATTGTTTTCCTTGCAGTATTGACTTGCTTTCTTGATAGTCTGTGAAAATAGAAGAAGAAGGAAAAAGGATACTTAATAAAATCAATTCAAACTGCAGGACTCTATACTACAGATGAAATGTCTACACTGAGAGGGATCTTATCTATGCAAAAAAGAACGACTCTGCCATGAATCAGTTATAGTAAGATACTAAACAAACTAGTCCACATAAAATAGACAAAAAGAGAAAACTGTCATCTGAACTGGATTGGCACTGTTTGGTTTTTTGTTTTGTTTTTGTTTTTTTTAAAAATAAAACAGTGCAGCAGCCAGTGGTGGGATTCAGCTGGTTCGCACCAGTTCACCAGCACCAGTAGCTAATTTTTTGTTGCCCAGAGTGGATTTCTGGAAGCAGCATCCACACAGAGAACTGGTTGTTCACATATTTGAATCCACCAGTGGCAGCGGCTTGTACGATTTAAAATACCTGGTTTAAGAATGAAAGAGAATGAGACAAGGAGGACACACAACAGAAAACATGAAGGAAAAGTACTAAGAATAGTATCTTTGGCTAAGGCCCATGAAAGGGAGTGCAGTGATGAATAAAGCTCCAATTTTGGTTTCCCATGTTTTCCCATTTTATCTAATCATCGATTAATTTTGACATTATGTTAGGATTTTTTAACCTATTTTCACAGGTATTTCTCTTAATATATTTCTGAATAGAAATTACTAACGTTTAAGAGAGAAACAAATTTATGTCAGAATGTACTGAGTATGTATAACCAGATGGGCTATTCTGAAGAGTTTAAAATACCTGAGCTGAAATAATAATAGAATCATATATTGACCATACTGGTTGGGCTTTCACACTGTAGTTTAGTATGCAATGGAAAACTAACTATTATGAAGTGCTGCTTCCTAATAAGAAATCTTGATCTCTGGTTAGTCCACAAAAACGTAAATTGGTTTGTTTCACAATTTTTGTATGCCAACCCAAACTTAGAATTCTGGATTGTACATAGCAAAACCAAAACAAAATACATTAAAACACATATAACTTAATTAAAAACAAATAAACATATTAGAATAAAGCAGTAATTCAATGGATGTCCCACACCACACTACAAATCAAAATCTTATTGGAATAAATGTCTTCAGGGCCTTGCTGGCATGAGATTTGGAGCCAACTACACTTCTAGGGAGAACATATTCCAGAGACTATTTACTGAGAAGGCCTGACATCTTGCCCATGTCCCTGTACCTTCCAGGCAGAAGATGTAGTAGGCCTTCTGTAAATGTCCAGAATAAACAAAATGAATCAAACATTGTGAGGTGTTTCACATGTATTCCACCATAGAAGGCTTTATGGTAATGGCTAGCACTTTAAATTAGAGCCAAAAGCCTATTGAAATTGATTAAAATGACCTAAAAGAGATTTAATTGTACAATAACAGGCTTTAGCAGCTAACCTCTACCAGTTTCCACACCAGCTGCCCACTGTAAATTGTCTTCACAAGCAGCACTATGTATTTACTTGCAATAGTTCAATCGTAATAAAATCTTCCATTGCAGTCCAATTAAATACACACAATAAGTAGACTGACCAGCCTCTATGCTGTCCCCCAAATATCTGATATCAGAAATTGCACAACTCAAAAAACAGCGTGTCAGTTTTTTAGACTCTTTCTCACTGACCTCAAATTTGAGAATAAGACTAATTTAATTGTTAAACAGTTAAGCTAAAATCATTAAAATATATACACAATTTCTCACCTACTTTCATTGCTGTGAGCAACTCATCAGTGCAACAATACATGCTATTATAGGATCCTATAAGTAGTCTCTGTTCCAGTTTCCTTTGTTCTAATAACAGCAGCATATGTGTATGTATTTTCTTAGAACTATATTCTGTGTACCTGATGAAGTATACCATGATCTGCAAAATTTTATGTCAAAATAAATTGTGCAGATATTCAGGAGACTTATTTTTTTTCTCTAAAAAGACTAAATGCAGCTAGCTTTCTTTGTCTATTAATCTATTTTTAAATTTAAAGCTAGATCTATTAATCTATTTTTGCAAATTATTTTATGTGATTTGTTGCATTTCTGTTTTCTATTACTTAACACAGACATTTTGATACAAAAATACATTTTGAATACATTTTTAATGTATTTTTCAGCTGTCAGTTGCAGACATGATAGTAGTGTTCCAGTATCTCAGGGGCTGCCACAAGGAAGAGGGAGTCAAGCTATTCTCCAAAGGGCAAGAAACTAATCAAGGAGAGAAGCAACCTAGAACTAAGGAGAAACTTCCTGACAGTTAGAACAATTAACCAGTGGAACAATCTGCCTCCAGAAGTGGTGAATGCTTCAACACTGGAAGTTTTTAAGAAGAGACTGGACAGCCATTTGTCCGAAAAGGTATAGGATTTCCTACCTGAGCAGGGGGTTGGACTAGATGACCTCCAAGGTACCTTCCAACATCTTCACTATCATCATTATCATCATTATTATTACATTTTGAAAAGTATGGATTTGGATATGGCAAAGAAGTCCATTCTACCAATAGGGATGGTATTCATAGAATAGATAAATTTGTGCAAAAAGGAGAGCTTAATTGATGTCTCTTCTGGGGTATGCAGAATTTAGAGAGGGTGATTCATTCGAGTGAACTTCTGCTTTAAAATAATTCTTGAAAACAAATATGTGCCCTGCTTTTAATTAGCAAGAGAGAGCAGATAGCTGCAAACTGCACTGATGATGTTACCTAGTTTGGGTAATGAAACATCTGTCAGAAAATGAGCAAGCTTGGGGAACACCAGGGACCCCTCAGAGCAGATATGTCTGGATGATTCCATCCTTTTCTATCAAGAAGCACTGAGCTTTTACAAGGAAGGAATTTATGACACTGATTTGCCTCAGGGTACTATGGCTAACTCCTAAAATGTGTCATTAAATTTCAGCTTGAACAATATAGTTAGTATCTCAAAGTAAATGTACTTATAAAAAGAATGTAAAATACCAACATGAAAAACTTACCTCAAAACAATCTCCTTCACTAAAATCAAAAGACAGAATGAGTTCCACTTTTCTTTCTGGACGCAAGATAAGGGGGTAAGCAGAATTTATGACTATGCCAGCATCTGCCAACTGAATATCTGTCTTATCGGTCAAGCTTTCGTCCTTCAGGTCAACTAAGGGCAGAGAACAAAATATTTTCTGTTAAATAGCGGGTTCTTTGGTGCAGGAATGAAGACGAGGTAACTGAGTACAGGGAAACTCATAGTTTATTTCGTGCAGAATCTGTACTAAGCAAATGGCTGCAACTAGCTGCAATATATAGTCTAGCCCCTAGGTGGCAGCCAATAGTTTTGAAGCAACCATTGCCGCCTAGGGATAGCTAATAATAGCGCTGGAGACTTGCAGTCTGGTTTGCTGGAGAGCCATTAGCTGCATGGTATTACTAATGAGCCCAGTACATAACACCCCTCCCCTCTTAGATCAGACAATGTTAGCACAAGTTAGTCTCAATGCAATTATCAAGACTCATTATCAAAACACACTAAAATAAAAGTAATAAAAAAACATATAGGTTACAACTATATTAAACAAAGTCTGAATGAATAGGCTTCATGGGTAGCACATTTAGACAGTTACAACATAGCACTAGTTTCTGTAGTATAGTGGCAAACAGCAATACAACAATATTATAGCTCTTTATTTTACAACGTAATCAGCAAGATATGAAGGAGGCTTGTGTGCCCTAGTGGAACGTCTTAGAGTTCCAATCACTTTGTGGTATACCAGCTTACCCAGTGGGCTGGGTAGACTTGTGTCCCTTTGTGCTCCTGAGTCAAGGGGATTACATGTTCTCTGGCTGGCCTCTCCAGGTTGGCCCAACCCAGAGTCAGACTGATCAGCAGAGTAGACGCAGCGGTTGCTGAAGTTCGGATGGCTTGCTCCTTCAGGGGATCCATGTTGCATTCCAGGACTCCCCACTTCTTCCTCTGGTTCCACCTCAGTTATGAAAGAAAAGTCCTGAGAGTCCATGTGAGGACTGGCTTGGCTGCAAGTTTGAGGACCTTGGGAGGGACTTATGATGCAGTTCTCACTTAGTGGCCATTCTGGAAACCATTTTCTGAGCTGATCAATGTGTCGTCTGACAACTCACCCTCCCTCCAACCCCATTTCATAAGACAGGGTTCTGGATGCTTTGGTAATTTGACCAAGAACCCACAGATTCCTATGACCATAGTTCCTGGCCCAAACCTAATCGCCCATGTGGAGCCCGCTTGGGGTTTTTGGTTGAGAGGTTTCTGCTGCCACTCTGGATGTAACCTGTCCAGTTTAGTGATCAATTGCCTCCCTCAACATAGTTCTGCAGGACTTTTGCCTGTAACAGTGCAGGGCGTAGAATGCTGGCAGAGTAGAAAATCTGCCAATCTGTGATGCCAGTCACCTGTTACAATGCACTTGAGTGCTTCCTTCATTGTACTCACCATGTGTTCAGCTAGACCATTAAAAGACAGATGAAAAGATGCAGATGTTGCATGTCAGATGAGATTAGCTCTAAGGAAGGCCTGAAATTCAGCAGCAGTGAATTGGGCCCCATTGTCTGAAACTAAGACATCTGGCAACCCATGTGTGGCAAAGAGTTTTCTCAGCACCTGGATGGTCCTAGCAGCAGTCATGTTAGGAACTGGAATTAGTTCCAGGCTTTTGGAGTGGCTATTCACAACTATAAAGAAGAGCTGTCCCTGAAAGGGCCCAGCATAGTCTATGTGAATCCTAGACCAGGGAGTGTTCATTTCCTCCCACCTGTGAATTGGAGCCTGTGGCATTTCAGGCCTAGATTTTTGGCATGTATAACAAACATGGACTTGTGCTTCAATGTCCTTATCAAGGCCAGGCCACCAAAGGTAGGTTCTAGCTAAAGCTTTCATTCTGACAATGCCTGGATGGCCTTCATGTAATGACTGTAAAACCCTGTCTCTTAGGGAAGTGGGAATTATGATTCTGTTTCCCCATAAAATGCACCCTTGTGGGCAGATAACTCATGCCTTCTGACAAAATAGTTCTGAAATTCAGAACCTGAGCTTTTATCCAACCAGCCCATGTATACCCATGACAATACTCTACTAAGTATTTTACCTGTGGCAGTTTCAGCAGCAATATCCCCCGCATGGAGGAGAAATTCAGGTATGTCCTATATGGACAGTATTGTAGCAGCTGGAGCCGGATCTGGTTCCATTAGTGGCAGTGGTAGTCTGCTGAGGCCATTAGAATGGCCCATTTCTTTGCCTGGTTTGTGAATCAATTTAAAAGTGTATGCAGATAGGAAAATAGACCATCTCAGCATTCTTGTGGAAAGTATGTGGGGGGTTTGTTTGTCTGTTGTGAAAACTGTAAAAACCATGAAGTCCCTGCCATATAAATAGTCATGGAATTTTTTTATTCCAGCAACGATGGCTAGGGCCTCTTTATCAATCTGAGCATAGTTGCGCTCAGCAGAGGACAATGTCTGTGAGTAAAATGCTATAGGAACCTGTGTTCAATTTTTTTCTACGTGACTTAAAACTACCCCTATCCGATAGGGAGATGCATCACATGCAAGACATACTGGTTTAGACTCTTTGTAGTGAGTTACTGTGGACTTTTCTGACAATAGTGCTTTTAAGTCCTGGAAACTTTTTTCATGTAAGTTAGTCCATTTACATGGAGCTTTCTTATCTAGAAGCCTGTGGAGGGGCTCTGTTAGTGCAGCCCTATGAGGTAGAAATGTGTGATAGAAGTTTAGGAGGCCCAAGAATGCTTGTAGCTCTCCTTTGGATTTGGGCCTAGGAGCCATTTAATGGCCTTCACTTTAGAATCAGCATTGTGAATGTCGTTAGCATCAATTCAGAAACCTAGGAATTCTGTTGAAGGAACCCCAATACTACACTTGCTCTTTTTTAATTTGAGGCCTGCTTCATGAAGCCTCTGCAAAACAGCCCTGAGCCTTCTGGCTAACACTTCTGGGGATTCCCCTGCAATAATAACATCATCAAAATAAGGGAAGATGCCCTGAATACCCTTAAGTGTACGCTCCATGATTCCCTGGAAAATGCCCAGTGCAACACTGACTCCAAACTGTAAGCGTTTAACTTTGAAAGCCCCCCTGTGAGTCACGATTATTTGAGCCGTGGCTGTGGCCTCATCAACTGGCAATTGCTGATAGGCCTGTGCTAAATCAAGTTTAGCAAAAAATAGTACCCCCTTGCAAGGAGGCTAAAATGTGGTTGACCACTGGGACCGGGTAAGCGTGTTGCTTGAGGGCTTTATTTAGTGTGCATTTATAGTCAGCACAAATGCAAATTTCCCTGTTGGCTTTAAGTGGAGTGACTATAGGAGTTTCCCACTCCCCACCATCAACAGGCTGTAACGCGCCCTGTTCTACAGGCTTATCGATTTCTGAATCAATTTTATGTTTTAAAGCAAAGCGGACCCTGCGAGGTTTAACACTGATTGGAACTATGTTGGGATCTAGCTTAAATGAGATAGGCGGGCCTGTGTATGTTCCTAGGGCTGAATCAAAAACATCTGCATAGTCTTCACATACTGACACGAGGTTTGCAGTTTGTGTCCGGTTTATGCCAGTAATCAGAATACCTAAGGCATCAAACCAATCGAGTCCAATGAGACTCATTCTCTGGCCCCCTACTACAATGACATCCAGGTGCCCCCAAAACCCCTTAAATTTTACCATCAGGTGGCTTCTCCCTTAACTTTAACTTGAGCATTTTGGAAGTCAGTTAGCATTATATCTGAGGGCCTTAGTTTGGCCCAATTGTTACTGCGCCTACACATGAAGTTAAAAGTGTCTTGAGAAATAATTGAGACTTCAGAGCCAGAGTGCAATTCCATCTTACATGGAACTCCTTGTAGCTTTACCAAGAGCCTGAGTTTAGGTTTGAGGGGGCATCAAGCCCCAGTGTGGCACACGCTTCTACAGCTTCTGAAAAACCCCACACTAAATGGACCCTGGGCCCCAGTACCTCTCCTAGTTGATTCTTCTGACTGGTGTTTGGGTGGCTGGTCTCTCTGGTGGGCTCTGCAAACCACTGCGATGTGGTCTGTCCTTCTGCAAGCTCTGCACGTGGCTGATTGGAATCTGTAATTGGCGTGAAAATGGTTGCCGCTGCACCCCTTACATCTAGGTAAGAGAACTGCCTTGTAAGTGTTCTCTGACTGCTGGCTGTTGCGGTGTTGCACATAGGGATGCTTTTGGAGTCTGTTGATTTCGGGCTCTTCTTCCTTGGAAGATTCATCAGTGCGTTTTGCATCAAGGTGGACCGTTTCTTCAAACTCTGTACTGTTTGAACTGCGCCCCCGTCAGCTTAGTCAGCCATCACTTTGTCTTGTGCTTCAGAAAACATTAAGTTTGATCTAGCAAAGAGTCTCTGCTGAAGCGTTCGGTCCCATAGGCCACAGATGAGCCGGTCTCGTAGTCGCTCTTCTAAATTTGAAAATTTGCAAAGGCGTGTGGCCTGCCTCAGGCCCACTATAAATTCTGAAGCTGATTCACTGGGTTGCTGCACTCTTTGGTCGAACTTGAACTGCCAAGCCATTTCAGACATCTTGGGCTGGAAATGTCTGGTTAGCTTCTTTTTGAGGTCTGCGTAGGAGACTGCTTCAATCGGTGTCGGTGCAAAAAGGTTCTTGGCCAAATCAAAGGTTGCTGGGCCACACACACAGAGTAGCGTTGCGGCCTTCAGTCCTTCTTCTGCAATCGGATTTGCCCTGAGGTAGTTTGCTACCTGGGACAAATAGGATGGCCATTCCTCCGGGTGCTTCACGTTGAATTCTCGAAGTTTCCTGACCTTCGGCATTCTTTCTTTGCTGTTTCATGCGTTTCCTTCCAAATCCTGCTTTCCAGACTCAGCGAATGAGTCCACTGAGCACGAAGTCGCTAGCGTAGCTTGCTAGCTGACATTGAGAGAGGGGGGGAATGCCTTTTCCCTCCGGCGTGTGCTGCCTTCCCCTCGTAGACTTCAACTCTTTTTTCAGTGAAGCAGGATCCCACCCTTGTCACCAGTGTTAAGTAGCAGGTTCTTTGGCACAGGAATGAAGATGAGGTAACTGAGTACAGGGAATCTCCTAGTTTATTTCGTGCAGAATCTGTACTAAACAAATGGCTGCAACTAGCTGCAATATATAGTATAGCCCCTAGGTGGCAGCCAATAGGTTTGAAGCAACCATTGCCACCTAGGGATAGCCAATTATAGCACTGGAGACTTGCAGTCAGGGTTGCTGGGAGAGCTGTTAGCTGCTCCAGCAACCCACGTGGTATTACTAATGAGCCCAGTACATTAAATTTTCTTTATTGTTTATCTGTAGAGATCACTTTGAGTGATTCAGTTACATGATAAAAACCTAATCTGGAACCATGAAAATGACTCATTCTCCCATATATCTGAATTTTTAGCTCTGATAAGCATTATCCTTTCCTCTCTTCAGTACAAAACAAAATAATTCAAAATGATTAAGAAGTTATTGTAATATTATTCTAGTGTTGTACTTACATTTACAATCATTTCTAAATATATTGTACCAAATCCCATCAAATATCTACAATGAACTTTTTCTGGTTTAAGCACATTAAATGAGCTCTTTTAGATAATTCCAGATACTTATCTAATCCAATTCAGTGATTAGGAAGCAAATAAAGATAGTATGAGTAGCCCCATTGCTACTCCTTAGAAACTGACTTTTTTAGTACATCTTTGCTCATGGCAGTAGAACACAGTTATCAGTAGCCATTTTGTTAAAATTACTTCATTTAACTGGTTCATACTTTGGATGTCAGGGAACTACTGTATTTTAAACATGTTCTTCAAATATTATGTTGCCAGTAATTTGCTGTAGTTAAGATGTTGGGCATAGAAACCAAAGGACTGTGAGTTCTGATCCCTTCTTAGGCATTAAAACTGTCTGACTCTAGGCTAATCACTTTCTCTCAGCACAAACCATCTCACAGATTTGTTTAGGGGGGAGGGGAAGGAGGAGGAAGGAGTTCACCACGTTGAATTACTAATAAAGGTGGTGTGAAAAGCAAATAAATAAATAAACATGCTAGATAACATTTAATTTTGCTTTGCTTGCTGAGAAAAGTAAACATGTATATTTACCTCACAATTATCTCAACAGTTTAAAGCACCTAGACATTCTTGCTTAATTTTGGAAAGTAATCAGATTTAAGCATGTTTAGTATTTGGATGTGAACCACATGGAAATTACTAGGTAATTTCTTAGGTAGGAAAGCCATTTCTGTAACCCTGCCAAGAAAATTGTAAGGGTGTAATTAATAGGATTTAATTTTAACTTAAGGATGTATTTGTCATTTTTTTCAGATCATAAAAGACTGTCAGAATTGAAAAGAAATAAATTTAAAAGCATATGAATTCATATTAATTTATGTTATTCTTACTGCATTTGTAAGCATAGTTAGAGATGTTTCCCCATTTCCATTTCAAGATACAAGAAAAAATTTTGGACATAAATTCCATGATATCCAATATATCTGCAAAATAATAACAATAATATTAATAATATGACAAAACAATATCCATTCATTTAAATATTTTTCCATTTAGTACTTATATCCCTTGCAATGTATGGCAGTGAAAATTGGACCATAAGAAAGGTCGAGTGCCAAAGAATTGAGGCCTTTGAGCTATGGTGCTGGAGAAGACTCCTGCGAGTCCCTTGGAATGCAAGGCGATCAAACTGATCAGTCCTAGAGGAGATCAACCCTGACTGCTCTTTAGAAGGCCAGATCCTGAAGCTAAAACTCAAATACTTTGGCCACCTAATGAGAAGGTAGGACTCACTGGAGAAGAGCCTAATGCTGGGAAAGATTGAGGACAAGAGAAGAAGGGGACGACAGAGAATGAGGTGGCTGGATGGAGTCACTGAAGCAATAGGCGTGAGCTTAAATGGACTCCAGAAGATGGTAGAGGACAGGAAGGCCTGGAGGAACATTGTCCATAGGGTCGCGATGGGTCGGACACGACTTCACAGCTAACAACAACTTATATCCCATATACATGATCACAATTTTCTAGGGAACCTATAACAAACAGACTTGCTATTGTGGCTTCTTCACAAATAGTTAGTCTGAAACCTTGGTTAAAAATGTAAAAAATCAAAATTTGGTAAATACTTTGCATGTAAAAGAAAGATGAAAGTATTAAAATATGTATGGAAAATAATATTTAATTGAATATTTAATTAAATGTATTACTTATACAAGGAAATTAATTTAGTTGTCCTAAATTCACTAGTTTTTTTAGTGTATTCTTTGACACATGATTCAAAGTTTAAACCACAGTCCTAGTCTAGAAAAAGCTATTACAACCCATAATTTTCTCATCCCATAAATTGATCAACTTGATAGTTAAAGATGAAGCTATTTATCATCTACATAGAATATTAATGATAAGCTCACCATGTCCAAGATGTCCCATGTGGAACTCCCAATTTAACTCCTGCATATTAATCTTCTCTTTACTCATTTCCAGTTCATTTATGACTAACAACAGAAGTATAAAATCAGAGTAATAAGTGTTTTAATGAATAGCTTTTAATATTATAAACATTAATTGTGATGGCTAGTTCTGAAATTCTGGTAGTAAATTTACACTGAGGTTGCTGTAACTTTTTCTGAAGTAAAAGCCTCAGAAAAAGTAGTTGTTATTTTTGAGTTCAAAAGTGCCCTCAAAAGAAATAAAGGTAACCATACAATATGACCTAATTTAATGTATATTTCAACTGAATTTGCAATTTAATAAATAAATGCAATTTAATAAAAATATCAATAGTCATTTTTAGGGTTATAAATATTTAGCAAATGGAAAGATAAAACCTGTTTCAATAATTCATTTACCACAGCAGAATTAAACTGCAAACAGTCATCAGAGGCTGCAGTTATGTTTTATGAATTTTCTTTTAACAGCTGAATGTGGCAAAGTCATGAGAATGCAGTACTTTTAAATGTTTATTAACATTTAAAAGAAAAATTGGCATATCTGAGATAACAGTGTTCTGTTTTTGTCTTCATTTTCTTTAACCAAAGAAAAGAAATTATGCTGCCAATTTTTAACTTTGTTTTTGGATTCCAATAGTTCAATTATAGAGGAACAGTAGTCTGCAAGGGGGAAGGGAAATAAATGTGCATAGCAAGTAGCAAGATCACACAGCAGTGGTACACCTGTATATCTGTTGGAATTTTTCTATTTATTAAAGTTCCATATATTGCTAAAATTCCATGGGACTGTGCAAGGATTTGATTTGAAGATTTAAGACAAAGGCAATTCAATCATGTCATTAAGCTAGATTATTTGACATGTTCAGTGGGTGACTATAGATTGATTGGTGAAAAAAAATGTACATCAAAGGGAAAATTCAAATCAAAATCACTCTGGTTAAATAAACCAAATAGAGAACAGAATTAGATCTTCCCTGATCGATCCTATTCATTTTAACTCTCTTTTTTTCAGAATTTCAAAGCAGATGTAGTCTTTCAGACATAAATAAATCTTTATGAATGTATTTTCAGGACTTAAGGTGAACAGTTTACAGCTATATCTAGATACAATTTTATGGAGTTCCAAATTACTTTTTTCCTCACAATTTAAAACAGAGAATGAAAAATTTAAGAAAACTAATTCAAATAACAAATATCCAAATCATTGTGGCAAAAAGCAAATAATATAAATCTTAGTACTACATTTTCATATTTCTAAATTTATTTCTAATTCATCCATGAAAATGACCATGAGGATGACATTAATGTATATATGATACTTACTTGTTTTAATTTCTTTGTGACTGGTGATTACTTTTTTTTCAGCTGTGCAAATACATAAGTAATTTAAAAGAATGTCACTGAGATGAAAAGTTAATATGCAGTAAAATGATTTTTAAAGAAAACAATTGTATCAAGGTTCTTGTAGAAAGAACCTATTCTAATTCTTATATTCTAGGCCACCCATAAAAACTGACTGGTTGACTTATATAGTGAGTCACTCTGTCAGCCTAACTTTGCAGGGATATTGTTGTGAGAAACATAGAAAGCAGAGAAGATAATAATCGTAATAATAGTAGTAGTAATAATAAAAATAACAACAACAATAAAGAAAGAAAGAAATCAAAACCTTGCTAGAAGTAATTCAGAATGTAGAGGCAAACCAGTGGGAATTGGCAATGAAGGAATCCCACAGAGATATACAACTGTTCTCATTTGGACACCAGGCACCTCTTCCTCAGGAAGAACAAAACCCTCTAACTAAAGAAATAAAAAAATTGAAACAAAGAATAACTGAGCAACTAGAACAGCACAAAAACAACAGAATAAGTCTTTCTGCATTGAAGCTTGTTCCAAACAAACAGCTAGCACAAGCATTAAAAGACACAAATATTGCAATATCAAGTATAAGCATTAATTCACTGCAAAAAACAAACAAACTAATGAACAGCACAGCTGCAGTTATAATGAATACCTGGGATGCAAAATCAACAAAGTAGAAAAACAAACAGTACACCAAAAAAATGGAAGGTTACACTGGAAAATAAGATCAGCAAGTTAAGATCACATGCAAGCAAGCTAGAACAGATGAAAGAAAAGAAGCTGAAGAACAAGAAGACCAAAGAATACCTAATTAAGAAATACCACTTAGAAACAAGGAACATCAAAGAAGCACTGTAAATAATGAAGCAGCAAATAACAGCTATAGTCAGGAAAATCAGTAGATACAAAGCTCGAATTGCAAATTTTATAGGGGGAACCTCCAATTTCAATCCAATCAGAAACGTTTCTACCAATCCATCAATGGAGAAACTGCAATAAACCAATCAGTACCTGACAAGAAAGAAACAGTGAAGTTCTGGAAGCAAATATGGGATAACCCAAAGAAATACAACCAGCATGCAGCTTGGTTAAAAGAGGTGGATGCAAATAAAAGTTGAAATGAAAGAACTAGGAATAACAACAGAAATGGTAGAAAAAAGAGCAACGAAGATCAAAAATTGGTCAACACCACATGAAGATGAACTGCATGGGTTTTGGCTGAAACATCTAACTGTTATATATCTACTCATTGCCAAGCAGCTCAACAATATACTACAAGGAAGAGAAATTGAAAAGTAGATAACAACTGGGAAAACCTATCTAATAATGAAAAATCCAGCAAAAGGGGCAACACCAGGCAACAAAAGCCAATTACTTGCTTACCAACAACTTTAAAATTGCTAACTGGTGTGGTAGCTGATGCAATACAACAGTATCTAGTTGAAAACAATCTCTTTCCAACTGAGCAGAAAGGAAACTGCCACAATAGCAGAGGAACAAAAGATCAACTCCTAATAGACAAAATGATCTTGGAAAACTGCAAGAAAAGGAAGAACAACCTGAACGTGGTATGGATTGATTACAAAAAGGTATTTTGTTAACAAAGATGGTTAGGGGACTGGAGGCTAAAACATATAAGGAATGGCTGCTGGAATTGGGTATGTCTAGTTTACTGAATAGAAGGATGAGGGGTGACATGATAGCAGTGTTCCAATATCTCAGGGGTTGCCACAAAGAAGAGGGAGTCAAGCTATTCTCCAAAGCACCTGAAGGCAGGACAAGAAGCAACCTAGAACTAAGGAGAAACTTCCTGACAGTTAGAACAATTAACCAATGGAACAACCTGCCTCCAGAAGTGGTGAATGCTCCAACACTGGAAGTTTTTAAGAAGAGACTGGACAGCCATTTGTCTGAAACGGTATAGGGTTTTCTGCCTGAGCAAGGGGGTTGGGCTAGACAACCTTCAAAGTCTCTTCCATCATCATCACCATTATCATCATCATCATCATCATCATCATCATCATCATCATTATTATTATTATTATTATTATACTATAAATAACAGGAATCAGTAGAAACATCAGAAAATTTGTGCAAAGATCAGTGGGACAATGGAAGACACAGTTACAGGTCAATGATGAGAGACTGAAAGAGGTTAATATCAAGATAGTAATATTTCAAGGAGATTCATTATCAACACTGTTATTGCACTGTTTCCTCTGTCAACAATACTGAATAAATTAGACATGGGTATCAAACATCAATAACATCTGTCAGATTATCCCATCTCCTTTACATGGATGATCTGAAGCTGTATGGGAAAACATCATCTGAAATAGAATGGCTGCTGAATGCTGTCCTTATATATAGCCAAGATTCAATGGAGTTTGGATTGGACAAATGTGCCACATTTACTATCAAACAATGAAAAATAGTTAAAACTGAAGAAATAAAGATGCCCCATGAAAATAACATTAAGGGTCTGGATAAGGAAGATTACTACAAATACTTGGGTATCTTTCAAGTTGACAACATCAGGCACACTGAATTCAAGAAAAAAATTAGAGGCGAATACATCAAGAGAATGAAGAAGATCTTAAAGTCCAAACTCAATGGAGGAAACACCATGAAGGCAATCAACAGCTGGACAATTCTAGTCATTAGATACACAGATGGAATAGTGGACTGGACTCAAGCAGAACTCAAAGCAATGGATAGGAAGACCAGAAAAATAATGATAATGAATCATGCCCTTCATCCACGCAGTAACATTGAAAGACATTATATACCAAGACAAATAGGTGGACATGGAATGCTGCAAGTACTTCAGATGGTTGAAGAAGAAAAAATGGCTTTGGAACAATATCTGAAGGACAATGATGAAGATGCATTGAAATTAATATATCAGGAAGGCTTACTAACTATTGGAGAGACCAAACTGGCCTACAAAAAAGACCAAATGAAGAATAGAATAGAAGCATGGGAAAACAAAGAACTACATGCCCAGTACATTAAAAAAATATAGCTGGGAAAGCAGATAATAACAAGACCTGGTAATGGCTAAGAGTAGGAAAATTGAAATTTTGGCTGCACAAGACCAAGCCTTAAGGACAAATGCATACAAAGTCAAAATTGAGAAGACAGCAACAGACAGTAAGTGCCACCTATGCAAAGAAGCTGATGAAACAGTGGACCACCTTGTAAGCTGCTGCAAGAAGATCACACAGACTGACTACAAGCAGCAGCATGACAAAGTAGCAACAATGGTGAATTGGAAGATCTGCAAGAAATATCATTTGCCTGTAAGTAAGAACTGGTGGGATCATAAAATAGAGAAAGTCATAGAAAGTCATAGAAAATGATACTATGGGACTTCAGAATCCAAATAGACAAGCACTTGCAACATAACACCCTGGACTTAACAATTGTTGATAAGAAAGACAAAATAAGTTTGGATGATGGATGTGGCAGTGCCTGGAGACTGCAGAATAGATGAGAAAGAACTGGAGAAGATAACAAAGAAATATAAATAGAACGACAGTGGCAAAGGCAAGCAAGAGTAGTGTCAATGCTGCAAACATCACATGTAGTACCAATAGTAATAGGTGGCTTGGGTGCACTGGAGCACCACTTGAACACCATTGGCATTGACAAATTTGCCATCAGTCAATTGCAAAAGGTGGCTTTACTCGGAATAGATTTCATCCTGTAACAATAACTGTAACACCACCCAACATAGAGATCTGCTTATCCCAGGTCTTTGGTGAAGACTCAATAGGTAGACAAAAATGCCAAACCCAGTCTGAATATCTGGATGACTGTGCAATTATTATTATTACAACATGAAGAACATAAGCACCATTAACACAATGGAAGGAAGTGGTCTGTAAGAGAGCTTTAAAATATATACATTGTGAATCATATTTACCTGTAAATTCTAATTGTAAAATCTCAACCAGTTTCAAAAACTGTTTTCCACTTTCAGTTGGGTCTAGAGAATAATCAATTTCCTTCAGGCTACAACAAAAGTTGTAGGTTTCACTGGGTCCTTTGTCTTTTGAATATAATTGGAGATGGGAAGAATAGATTAAAACATTAAACTTACTATGTCATCAAATCTTTGGAACCTCTGCTATTCATACTTCTGAAATTGCATGCCAGATTATACTTCCAAAAGTTCTTCCAAACTGAATTTAGTGAATTTAATAAAACAAACTAGAACTAAGATAGATGCAGGTAGAACAATGTTAGCAGATTATTGGCTAAAGGATTCTGAGATTTGTAAATCCAACAATTGTGGGAGGCTGAAAGATATCCATGTGGGAAGTCCAAAATATTATGATTCCATCCATGATCAAAGTTTTTTTCATATTATTATTCAATGAGACCAACATCTTTCCTTTTGGGGATCTGCCCCCCCCCCCCCCCCATGCCCCCAAAGAGGCACTGCTACAGAGGCCACTTTAGTTGTTTCAATTAATGAATCAATCCACAGGCAAGGATACAAAGATCCGGAAATGTATAGTGAATGGTATTAATGTTAGTCTGTTTAACCATATTTCCTTTTCTTCTTATCACATGAATTTAATTTTTTGCTTATTATTTCTCTTCTATTACTGCACTTTGCAGAGAGAAAAAGAATAGATAGGACTATAGACAAGCACATATATACTCAATTGCCATTGAGTTTGTTTTGTTTAGTAAGGGGAGATGGATTTTGAAAATCCTATAGTAGTCTGATGCAAAGCTCAATCTAAAGCTAAATGAAATGGACAAGAGACCTCTTTCACTTTTTCAACTAGATACACACATCCACAAGAGAATTCAATACTACGTTCTTCCTGGCAGGAATTCATCTTCTAATTAGGCATCAAAAGTGGAAGCCACTACCAAAATCATGATGAACGTCACTGAAATAGAACCAAAAACTAAAACCCACTTACTTTCTAGGATTTCAATAATGTTTGTGATATGCTTCTTAACATCTGCATGTGTTTTAGTTCCCATAATACATGCTTGGCTTTCCATAATATGCTGAGAGAACTGTGTTGTCTCTAAAGCAACTTTACAGTAGTCACAGGTACATCTGTAATCTTCAAAAACAGAATGAAATTGTTGAATTATTTTATATCTACAAAGTGAGCGCTCATTTCTTAAAATACAGTATATAAAAAAATGTCTTGTCCAACCCCACCCAAATTTCAAGCTACAGTTCAGTTGCTCAGAGAATATTCCTTCCTTAACAAGTTGTTGTTTGTTTTTAAAAAATATGAAAGGTCATATTATGATTCAGAGTGAAGGGCAGTGGATTGTAAAACCTGCCAGGCTATCGTTTGAAGCAAGAAGAGAAGCTTTGCCTTTTGCTGGAAAGAACAATTTGAAATGTCATTAGTAAATTAAGGACTATCTATATAGCCATCTTTAGCACACCTAGGCCTAGCAGCTGTATACTTCCTTGACAAGGTGCTTCAAGCCTAACAGGATGCTTTTACTTGTAAGGCAAAACATTTCTTGTTAAGATAATTGACATCATTTTGGAACCTTCTCTGATGGTTGACTGGCTAGATACGATTTTTGTGCATGTGCATTTTCTAGCACCTTCAGGTGATGATGAAAAGTGGGGTTTGAAGAACTGGGGAAAAAAAACTCATTGAAAAAATTCCTCTATCATTTTGTCTTCTACTGTCATAACTATTTTTTTCTGATAGTATCATAGTTTCCTAACTTAAACATTGGCTATGGCTGCTTTCTCACAAGCTGACATTTCTATTTTTGGTTCCAAAAAGCTACTATCAATATACACAAAGCAAACACAGGGATTTAAATTTGACAAAAAGAGAATGGTTTTCTTTTGAAGTGATCTGATGTTGTGTATTTCAGACAAGCTGGGGAACTTACCTGATTCTAGATAATGAGAAATCATCTTCTTAAGGATATCTAGAAATGCAATAGAGTCAGCAGTTCAATTTATAAATATGTTCACAACCTCTTTTAAAAAATGTTACACTTCAGAAAATAACTTTGTCTATATCAACCTTTATATTATTTAACATCATTTTAAGATTATCTGGCCATGTAAATACCTGAAGGTTATTATCTTCAAATTAAGACTTAGAAATTTCTTTTTTGATGACTTGCCAGGACTGTTTTGTTTGATAGTTTTAATGTTTTAGTTAATGTGTATGTAAATATATGTTTATGAGCCACCTTTATTTTCTTGGCAGTTTTAATGGACTTTTTTCCAATCTATTATATTATCCATCTAGGCCAGTTCTAAAATCTTTTAATCTAACATAATTTAATTAGAGATCAAAACTTCAAGGAGCTCAGAAATATATACCGTATTTTCCGGCGTATAAGACGACTTTTTAACCCCTGAAAATTTTCTTAAAAGTTGGGGGGTCGTCTTATACGCCGGGTCGTCTTATACGCCGGAAAAAAAATCAGTCCAGCGTTCCAAAGCCGGGCCGCCCGGCGCTATTTCCGGCACGGCTCCG
>JAKJMR010017375.1:357000-376627 GCA_024449315.1 Daboia siamensis | reverse complement strand
ATAATAATAATAATAATAATAATAATAATAATAATAATAATAATAATTTTATTTATATACCGCCCTTCTCCCGAAGGACTCAGGGCGGTGTACAGGGCAAATATATAAACATACAAAAATACAAAAATACAAATGTTAAAAAAGAATTAAACATGCCCAACTAAAGAAGTAGAATAGAATAGAGCTGGAAGGGACTTTGGAGGTCTACTAGTCCAGCCCCAGCTCAAGCAGGAGAACCTACACTATACCATCTCAGACAAGTGACTGTCTAGACTCTTTTTTAAAATCTCCAGTGATGGAGCACCCATGATTTCTGGAGGCAAGCTGTTCCACTGGTTCATTGTTCTCACTGTCAGGAAGTTTCTCCTTAATTCCAGGTTGCTTCTCTCTTTGATCAGGTTTCAGCCATTGTTTCTTGCCCTATCCTCTGGTGCTTTGGTGAATAATGTTACCTCCTCTTCTTTGTGGCAGCCCCTCAAGTACTGGAATACTGCTATCATGTCTCCCCTATTTCTTCTTTTCTTTAGATTAGCCAGACTCAAGTCCTGCAGCTGTTCTTCATATGTTTTAGTCTCCAGGCCTTTGATCATTTTAGTTGCTCTTCTCTGATTTTTTTCCAAACTCTCAACATCTGTTTTTAAATATGGTGACGAAAATTGGCTGCAGTATTCCAGGTGAGTTCTTACTAGGGTTTTATAAAGCAGTACTAAAACTTTGCATGATCTTGATTCTATGCCTCTGTTTATACAAGGATTGCATCAGCTTTTTTGGCTGCTGCTACACACTGCTGGTTCATGGTCAAGTGATTGTCCACTAAGACTCCAAGGTCCCTCTCACAGTTAAGTTATGTTTTTAAGCCAGGTCTCACCCAGTCAGTAATTGTACCTTTGATTTTTTTCTGCCTGAATGTAAAACTTTGCTTTTCTCCACTTGAAACTCATTTTGTTGGATAGGGCCCATTGTTCAAGTTTGCCAAGATCTTTTTGGATTCTGAGTTTGTCTTCTGGGGTGTTGGCTACTCCTGCTAGTTTGATGTCATCTGCAAATTTGATGAGTTCCCCTTCAATTCTCTCGTCTTAGTCATTTATGAAGATATGGAAGAGTACTGGGCCTAAGATGGAACCTTGTGGTACCCCACTGCTTACTTGTCTCCATGTGGATGTAGTGCCATTGAGGACTATTCATTGAGTACGGTTTGCCAGCCAGCTATGGATCCATCTGGTGCTGATGTTGTCTATTCCACCTTTTTCTAGTTTATCAAGGAATAGGCTGTGGTCTACTTTATCAAATGTCTTACTGAGCTCTATGTCCACAATATTTCACTGGTCTATTAGTTTAATCACTTTATTGAAGTATGAAATATTATTGGTTTGGCATGTTCTGTTTTTAACAAACCTGTCCTGGCTACCATTTATAATTTTGTTTGCTTCTAGTTGTTCACAAATCTGTTTTTTGATTATCTTTTCTAGGATCTTCCCAGGTATTGATGTTAGACTGATTGGTTTGTAGATTTCTGGGTCTGTTTCCCCCCCCCCCTTTCTTGAAGAAGGGAACCATGTCAGCCCTTTTCTAATCCTCAGGTATTTCCCTGGTGCTCCAGGATCTTTGAAAGATATAGTCCAATGGTTCCGAGATAACATCTGCCAGCTCCTTCAGAACTCTGGGATGTAATCTGTTCGGTCCCGGTAATTTATATTTGTCAAGGTCGGATAGGTGTTCTCTTTCCATTTTCTTGCTTATGTTGATTTTTGTTTCTAGTTTGTCTTTTGCAGTGTGTTTTTGTTTTTTGTTTTGGTTTTTTTGGTATGTTGGGTGAAGACTCATGCAAAGTATGAGTTAAGCAGCTCTGCTTTCTTCCTGTTGCCTGTATTTCAATAGACACTGCTTATCTGGGAAAACAATCTGACTTTATATGGAAAAGTTTCCTTTGCCCTTTGCTCTAGAGCAGGGGTACCCAACCCCTGGTCCATGGACCGGTACCAGGCCATGGCATGCCAGCAATTGGTCCACACAAAGAAGCAAATCCCTACCTGCGGGATGCAGGCAGCACATAAAACCATGCACCCTCCAGTCTGCAGAAAAACCTCTCTCCACAGAACCACTTCCTGGTCTCCAAAAGGGGACCTTTGCCCTAAAGCAATGAATCATTCCTTCAAGCTGCAATTATATTCACATTCAGTTCAAAATCTTTCTGTGATCACATTTCCATATAAGAAGGCACAAGTGAGAAATTCATTTATTCACTGCATCCAATATGAAATATAAATACCTATTAAAACTCTCTTATCTTCTTTGAAATTTGCAATAGCGCTTCCCCATAATCCTGAAAGAAAAGAAAAAATTTTCTAGAAATTTAGCAAAATGTGCAAGCATATGTTATATCAGATAGCATGCTTAAATGAAAGGCTGTATTGCATTTTCTGGATCAATGTGTGGGCCATTCTCCCAAAAGCAAGACATGGCAATTGGAACACAAGTAAAAATGATTCCACTCTTTTTAAAATTAGACCTTATCACCAAGAAATATAGTTAATATGACTATTCTCAAATTACATATTTATTTAATAATTTTACCCCTTGGTCATGTTTAAAATTTGGACATAATTTGGAGAGGTCTCAGATATTCACTTTTATGTCTCATCTGAGTTTTTTGTTATTTTGATTCTTTCCATCACCTCAAAACAACTGTTTTTACTACTGTAAAAGCATTCTGGGAACCACTAATGTCAGCCTGCATTCAGGAAGTACGTATGATACCTGGAGTTCCAGACTTAAAATATACATTCTTTCATCTTATTCCATTTCTTTTGTCTTATATTAAAGTCCAATGTGTTTTGTATTTATATAAAAAGTTAGTGATTGTATCTGGCTGTATAAGGCTACTTCTAAGGATAGTTCCTTTCACTTAAATCACAATATCTTATTTTCTTATTTTGAATGCATCTAGCGGTGTGCAGGTAAGCATTATCATGAACCAACATCACACCAGAAGTCTGCATGCCCTGATGCTTCTTATGGATGGCTCATCTGAGTTTTTGTCGCATTCACAATAGACTTCTGAACTGATGATCAAACCACACTCCATGAACTTCACTAGCAGTATTCCTTTGGCATCTTCATATTTGGTAGGATTTTCTATGGCATTATCGTGTTGGTTCACGATAATCTTGCCTGCACACTGCTATACGGACCCAAGAACTTTTGAAGCAGTTCTGTTGTAGTGTTTTTGATCACACACCCCCATAACCCAGATTTGGTGCTGGCAACTATTACTAAGGAATTTTAAACCTTGTAAGACATTATGACAAATGCCTCAATTGAATGGCGATTATGTCAAAAAGTAATGTAATGTTGTAGTTTTCTAATGTGTATAATAAAAGTTCTGTATCCGCAAATGTCTGTCACTGATAGCCAAACAGATGTTTATTTTGGAATTGCCCTTGTAAATTGCAGCCTTATTCCAACACTACTGAGCAATAGTATATTTTTTCTTGCATCATTGCATTTACCCACATTTTATTTGTGATGTTTCAGTCATAGGTTTATACACTAATGCCTCCCAGAGATCCTAACATAGCTGCAAACATATCAGTAACCTTGCACAAATTATGTCTGTTCAATATTCCAAACTGGACTGAAGATTACATGTAGTCTGTGTATATTGTACCCCAGTATATCTCCATCAAAAACAATGCTACCTCTTAGATAAGACATTTTCTTTTCACTCTTCTTTTCCTTCAGTTCACCATTTTCAAACTTGCTTCCAAGGAGAGTCACATCCACAAATGCTCCAGGGCTAAAGAATCCAGCCTCATGTGGTGTAAATTCAAACCAGACATCTTTAAAAAAAAAACAATTAAATATTACAATTTGAAGATGTTGGAACTATGATTGCAAAAACGGGATCTTTTTTAATACCTTGTTTTTGCATAAAGATTCCCTCAAAGTTTGGAGTCATTTCTTACAGATTATTTTCCCTTTCTAAGAATTCATTTAGCAACCATTCAAAGTTACAATGGCATTAAAAATGTCAGTTACAACCAGTCCTCATGCTTATGACCATCACTGCATCCCTATGATTACATGATCAAAATTTGGGCACTTGAAATCATAGGGATGTATTTATAATGGTTGCAGCATCTCAGAGTGATGTGATCACTATTTGTGAGCTTCTTAGCCAGCTTCTAACAAGAACAGTCAATAGGAGAAGCTGGGTTTGCTTAATAACAGCATGATTCCCTTAACATCTGCAGTGATTCACTTAACAACTATGGCAACAAGATTATAAAATTTGGCATATATACATATTTCAGCACTTATTGATTTCAAAGTGAAAGTTGGGATAAACATAGATAGATCTTAATGTTTACCTGAGTGCATTTTACTCGCAGCAGCATCTAATTTGGTTGAATCCACTGCTGCATAGATTGGATAAGGCACTATCCCATTCTTACAAATTTTCTGTTCATCAGACATATGATGATCATCCAGCTGTTGAGAAAGAAGCTAATAAGCAAACAATCCATTTACATATCTGGTATAAATTACATGGGTTTAATAGGCAGTTTGGTATATGTGAGTTCTGGGACACAGTGAGTTCTTGTCCTGCCTTAGGCACAAAGCCAGCTGGGTAATTTTGCACAGTCATTCTCTCGCAGTCATGGGAAGGAGGCAAGAGCAAACTACTTCCAAAATCTTGCCAAGAAAGCTTCAGGGCTTGTCCAAGCAGTGAGCAGGACTCAATATTGAATTCAAGGCACATAAACATGGTTGTACAAGCATATTTTCAAAAGAAAGAAAGAAAGAAAGAAAGAAAGAAAGAAAGAAAGAAAGAAAGAAATCAGTCCTGGAGCATAAATCTTGTGATAAATTACTTCAATACTGCTACTTAGAACATTTCATGGCAAAATCTCTTCCATGCAAAAATCAAGCACAGGTTGAAGGAAACTTTAGTTTTCCTGTTAATACAAAAGTCTACTTCAGAGAAGGGATTTTAATCAAGTGTAGATCTGTATAGAGAAGACTTAAGTTTTATAAATACTGTTATTCCACTAATCAGTCTTCTCAATTGAATCTACTATGTTAAAATAAGAACGGAAAAAATATCTTTTATCACATTTAGCTTTATAGACAAAGGATTTCTCCCTGAGAGTCCAATGAAAATTTCATATGCTTAGGGATACTCACTATTGATACTCTTAGAAAGAAAGAGAAAACTGAGAATTGAAATGGAATGGAATGGAAGAGAATGAGTTGGAACATTCCACTCCACAATATTAAGTATAATCTCATTTTTGCACTTTTAGATTAATAATTTTCATTTAAAATTATTTAAATGAAAGTAATAAGAAAGTAATTGTCCATTATTCTTCCTCCCACCCTCCCTAAAACAGTTGTGGTAGAGTATAGTGAAAAAAATGGGGGGGGGGGGGAGAGATTATACAAAAGGTATTGTTTTTTGAGAACATTTGCATGTTTGTTTCTTAAATTATTTAAACCAGTTATAGCATCCATTATATTTTTAGGGAACATCAAAATATTTCTTAAAAGGAATTATTTATACTTACTTCATGCATGATTATGTAAACTACAATATAACCCCATAAATCAGTCAAGGAGTATGTGTCATCTTTACTTAACTCAAACAAGCTTTTTAAGGCTTTCTTCCAATCCCGGTATGGCTTTACCAGTTTGTGACACAACTTATTTTTCAAACTTTTTAGCTGTTTGTCCCATTCTTCATTTTCATAAATGTATGACATACACCTTGAAAACAGATACAACTGTTGGCACACCAATTGCAGAGAATCACAACCAACCTGAAAACTAAGAGTGAAAAAGGCACATTTCCCAACTTTTCTATTTTGACTGAGATAGTAGCAGTCCAGAAAAATATATCCCAGGAAATCCCAATAATTCTTTTTAGTTCCTATTTCAGGAAATAGTGCTTATCAGAATTCTGAGCAGAAAGTTAAAAAGAATGCCATGTAGGCTTGATGTATATCTCATTGGAGAAAATAGGTCATGCAAGAGTTTTCCCCATCTGGATGGCTGTGGGAGTGACTAATAAATACATATGAAACTACTGGCCAAATATTTAAGGTTGGTTTACTCAGAAGCATTGCTTAATGAAAAAGTGATTTATTTTCAAGAATTTATGAATATAACTTTAAATATCAAGATATCTCTACTTTCAGCTATGGTTCCACCCTCTCAAATGCGATTGCCATGTCATAGATTCACCCAACTACAGCCTGCAGAATTCATAGAAACAATTTTATCTAATCCTTTGCTTTTTGTTCAGCTGCTATGTCTATAAATGTATAAATCATTCACTAATATACCTTGTTGCCACTTACCACGTAGAACCTGATACTCCACAAATATACATCACTGTATCCAGAAGACATTGATTCTGCATTTCTTCCAGTGTTCCAAACAGTGCAATCATAGCCCTCAGGCCTCCACCTGAACCCAGTATGGCAATATTGGGGACATTGTTCTGGGAGCAGAGCAATAATTATTACTTTTGATAATATCCACTAATCATTTAAATGCTTTTTAACAAGTTAAACACTGAACACTTAAATATATCATGAATGGGAAATCATATCTCTATCTTTATCTATTGTATATTATCATTTATATATTTATATATCATCATCTATATCTATATCCTTTTTAATTATATATAGACAGATAGATCCACACACTACATACATACATACATATCTCTCTTTATCTAAAATAGGTTTAAAAGATTCCCATATGTTATTGTTATTAATTTTTATTCTAATTTAAAACAAAGGATAATATATATCCAAATACATAGCTTTTATTTCCAATTCAATTCAAAATAGGCACACATAAAATCAGTGGCAAAAGTTATTTGTGATAGCCTTAAAATCTGTCATTTAGGAGTTTCCAGTGATGTCGCTGCAAGATGAATGAATGAATCTTCCTTCCCCAAGCCTGATTTCTACCAGCTGGGGAGTCCAATAGGACTGAAAGTCACCCTGTAGAGGCAAGTGGCCAAAGGGTGAAACTTTGCAGATCACCAGCAGGAAGAAAGGCTGACCACACCCATACGGTCTGCCAGAAGCAGCTGATCATCAGAGACAGCAAATTTTAAAGTGGAAGGCAAAACAGCCAGTCTGGGTGAGACTACTTTCCTTATCTCTCTATAAATTGTGGTTTCGGGGTGGAGTATCATCAGTATGCTGATGATACCCAACTTTTTCTTTCCACCCCGAACCAACTCAGTGATGCCCTCGACATGATGTCCCATTGCCTGGAGGCGGTTCAGGTCTGGATGGGGAGAAACAGGCTCCAACTCAATCCTACCAAAACTGAGTGGCTGTGCATACCGGCATCTTGGGAGAACCAGTTTTGTCCATTGTTAACTATGGGAGGTGAGGTGTTACCCCCCGTTGATAGGGCTCGCAACTTGGGCGTCCTCCTGGATTCACGGCTCAGTTTAGAAGACCACATAGGAGCCGTGACCAGGGGGGCTTTTGCCCAGGTTTGCCTGGTGCGCCAGTTGCGACCTTATCTGGACCGAGATGCCCTACGCACAGTCACTCATGCGCTCGTGACCTCCCATTTAGAATACTGCAATGCTCTCTACATGGGGCTGCCCTTGAGGACCACTTGGAGGCTTCAACTGGTGCAGAATGCAACCGCGCGAATTGTGATGGGGGCTTCCCGATACTCCCATGTAACACCTCTACTCCGCGAGCTGCATTGGCTTCCGTTTGCCCTTCGGGTGAGATTCAAGGTGCTGGTGATGACCTATAAAGCCCTTAATGGCTTGGGTCTGGGTTATCTGAGGGAACACCTGCTGCCAGCATCAAGCTCCCTTCATCCCATGCGCTCCCACAGGGAGGGCCTTCTCAGGATACCGCCGGTTAAGGAATGCCGGTGGGTTATTCCCAGCTCCCTTCGTCCCATGCGCTCCCACAGGGAGGGCCTTCTCAGGATACCGCCGGTTAAGGAATGCCGGTGGGTTATTCCCAGGGGAAGAGCGTTCTCTGTGGGCGCACCTGCCCTTTGAAATGATTTACCTGTGGAACTCCGGACCACCCCTGATCTGCGTTCATTTTGCCGGGACCTGAAAACCTGGCTTTTCAATCTATCAGGCCTGGACTGAAGGGGTTTTAGCTTTTTAAATATTGTTTTAATTGTTGGGCTTAATTAATTAAATTTATTTTAATTTTATATTATCTTTTATATTGTATTTTATGCTGCCCTGTAAACTGCCCTGAGTCCTTTGGGAATAGGGCAGTATATAAATCTAATTAAATAAATAAATAAATGAATGAAATGGAAATACCAGTTCTGAGAAACAGCATTCAAAAGCAAAGCCCCAAGCTCTAGGGAGGGGGGATTTCCTTACCCCTCCCTCCTGAACTGTAAGTGGTGGTATAAGCTTTGGGGAAATTAAAACTGATTTATAACAATACTGTGAAGATGACTGAGGCATAAAAGAAGGATAACTTGGAAAACATTTGATATTATTATTATTATTATTATTATTATTATTATTATTATTATTATTATTATTATTATTATTATTATTATTATTATTATTATTATTATTATTTTTATTTATTTATTTATTTATTTATTTATTTATTTATTTATTTATTTATTGTTTGGAAGCCATGGGGTTTTTAACTTCTTAAACTTTCTCAAAGTATGGTGGGAATGAATATCTAATGACATCTAGTGGCAAAACTGAGAACTACATGCAGTTTTCTTTTTGTCTTTATCTTACTGAGTTGGAGTAAAACTTGGCTGTATGTCCAGACATTGGTTATAGTTTAAACATTTTGGTGTTCTTGGAATTTAAAGTCCTGAAGATTGTGGCTGGAACAGAAAGACTCTTTTTGGATTGCCTTGTCTTACAGGACAGATTGCAATTATGAATAAAAACAGTCTCTTCTTAAAAACTTAATTAATTGAGAACACTTAATCATAGAAGTGTAAATAGGGAAAATATTGAGGAAAGTGATCATGGACAGTTGGAATTCTCGATTGTGCCAAAAAAAAATACAATAATATAATAATAATAATAATATAATAAAGTTGGAAGGAACCTTGGAGGTCATCTAGTCCAACCCCCTGCTCAGGCAGGAAACCTTATACCATTTCAGACAAATGGCTGTCCAGTCTCTTCTTAAAAGCTTCCAGTGTTGGAGCATTCACCACCTCTGGAGGCAGGTTGTTCCACTGGTTAATTGTTCTAACTGTCAGGAAGTTTCTCCTTAGTTCTAGGTTGCTTCTCTCCTTGATTAGTTTCTTGCCCTTTGGAGAATAGCTTGACTCCCTCTTCCTTGTGACAGCCCCTGAACCTGGAATCTTTACAAGCTGTTTTGAAAAAGTGAATAAGAAGAAATGCCTCCAAACAGAATACTTTGGATTACAAATTTTGGTGTTTTTTTTTCTTTCTTTCTATTTTTTTTCTTTTTGCCCTCTGCTCTTTTTTACTATTTACTATTTTTATTGTTTACCTCTCCTATTTGTTAGGAGCCTATTGGATTATAAATTTTGACTTACTTGGTGGATTACAATGTATGATTTAAAGATAAAGATGAGTGCTCCTAACTTATCTAAAGTTGGGGGAAAAAAGGATCTTCTGCTCCCTCTTCGGCATCTGCAAGTCCAATCTATCAGAGATCAATTGATACACTCCTTCAACAAGAAAAGAGTAATACTTTCCAAAAGGACATTCAAGTGACCCCTACAAGCAACTCAAGAGGCAATCTCTACTCACATGGCAGTCACATTGAGAAACCATGAGGAGTTGAAAAGTGATTTTGATAAAATGAATACAAAATTAATAATATGGATTCTCAATTTGAAAATTTTAAACAATGATAATTGAAAATTGAAGTATTGCAGATGCATTAGAAATTGGGAAACAGCAAATGGAAGGAGAATTAGACCAGATCTATCAAGTCAACTCAAACTATGCTAGAAGAAATAAAGTTCTCATTTTAGATTTCTTAAAAGACCTACAAGAAACAAGATTTTGAGAAGAGTAAGAGATGAACCTTTCAAATACAAAGAAGAAGAAATTGTAATTCTCAAACAAATTCCTAGGAGAATAAGAGAATCCCAAAGAGAATACCAGTTTCTAAATAGCCACCTAATGAGAAGGAAGGACTCACTGGAGAAGAGCCTAATGCTGGGAAATATTGAGGGCAAGAGAAGAAGGGGACGACAGAGAATGAGGTGGCTGGATGGAGTCACTGAAGCAGTAGGCATGAGCTTAAATGGAGTCCAGAAGATGGTAGAGGACAGGAAGGCCTGGAGGAACGTTGCCCATAGGGTCGCAATGAGTCAGACATGACTTCGCAGCTAACAACAACAACAACTAGGAAATTAATTGAAAAAGGAGCGAATTTCAGATGGCTGATTCCAGAACAGATTTTAATTTACTGGGATATGAAAAGATATAGACTGGACATGCCACTTAAAGCAATGGAATTCTTCGACAACCATAGAACATTTTTGGAAAGAGGTGACTCTGAATGCAGTACAAAGAGAGAAACAAAGAAACAGGAATAAATGGCAGTAGAAGGAGCAGTCAAACTAAGACAGGAGAAAGAAATTAAAAACACATATATAGAAGGAGCAAGACCAAGAGATCAGAGACAGATAAGATTGACTAGAAGATTAAGACTTAGATATAACTGAAAGAGATGGAGGAGAGTGGGATTTTGTCAATGAATATAAATGGACTAAATTCTCCTTCAAAAAGGAGAAATTTTTTTACAAAAATGGATTTTTTTTCAAAAATGGATATAAGTTGTCTTCAAGAAACACACAATGAGAGACAACATTATATGTTCTTAGAACAACCAAAAATTGGTAAACTTTACTTTGCATTAGCACTTCAAAAGAAAAGAGGAATAACTTTATATATTAAAGAAATGATGAACCCCAAACAAATTTACATGGATAAAGAGGGGAGAATATTAATGATGGAAATGGATCAAAAACAGATACTGACCGTAGCAATATATGCACCAAATGATAAACAAGAACAATTTTACCAAAAACTATATAAAAATATTAGATTTAAATTATCAAAATTTTTGTATAATGGGAAACTTTAATGCAAGAACAGATGGAACTTTGGACTACAAAAGCACCAAACAAGGGAGAAAAGGAAGAAATATATCACCTAAAACATTTTTGAAAATGACAGAAGAACTCTGTATCCAAGATATATGGGGAGAAAAAAAATCCAAAAAATTACAATATACATTTTACTCAAATAGACATAAATCATGGTCTAGAATTGATATGATATGGACATCTTTGGAACTTAATATGATGTTACAAGAAATTGAGATAGAAATTAATGTTTGGGCAGACCATAACCCAATAAAGATGACTTGGAGAGGAACTAAGAAAAAATTAAGATGGTCCTTGAATTAATCAATATTGAAAGAAAAAGAATTTTTACAACTAGCAACAAAGGAAATGGTTTTTTTCTTCAAAATAAATGAGAAAGAAGAAACATCACTTCAAAATGTGTGGGATATGGCTGAAACATATTTCAGAGGGTTGGGTATAACTTACATCGCTAAAAAGACTAAAGAAAAGAAACAACGACAGTTAAAGTTGAAGGAAGAACTCAGAAAGCTAGAATCAGAATTACAAATAGATCCACAAAAGAAAATACTTAAGAAACAAAAGGAGATAATAAAACATAAATTAAATTTAGCTAAAATGGAAATAATGGCTCAGCAGATTAAAATGGTTAACCAGAACTTCTTTGAAAATGCCAACAAGCCAGGGAGATGCTTAGCATATAGAGACTGAAAAAAAAAAAAGAGAAAAAAATGATAAACAAGCTGGAAGATCCAAAAAGTTGAATTACAGTTTCAAAATAATACAATAAAAAAATTAATAAAGATTACTATGACATACTTTATAAGGCAGAGGAAATTCCAAAAGAAAAAATACAGCAGTACTTAAAAAAAGCAGACTTACCAAAAATTCCAGAGAATATTTGAAACACATTAAATGGAAAAATATCAATGATAGAGATTATAAAGGCTATAAAAAGGCAAAAAAGAAAAAAAGAAAAAGAAAAAAAGGATAAGACTCCTGGCCCAGATGGATTACCTGCAGAGTTTTATAAATCACTACAAGATGTATTAAGTCTGATCTTGAAAAAACTGTGTAATGAAATTCTCCTGGAGGCTAAAATACCATATTCATGGACTGAAGCCAATATTACAATATTACTAAAGAAGATTCTTATTTAATGCAAATAAAAAATTATAGACCAATATCACTATTAAATGTAGATTACACAATCTTTGCCTCAATAACTAAAGACTAAACAAATTTTTGATCAAATTTATACACACAGATCAAAATGGTTTCCTACCTAAAAGACAGATACAAATAATTTAAGAATGATTCTTGATGTGTTAGATGTGTTTCATTCAGGGAAACAGATGGCTTTAATATTCCTTATGCACAGAAAGTGTTTGACAATGTAAACTGGCAACTTATGTTTCAGCAATTTACAGAAATGGACCTTGGAAAAACTTTATAAATGTAATCAAAACAATTTATTGTAAACAAACAGCCAAAATAATCGTAAATGGAGATCTTACAGAAAACTTCAATATTAAAAAGGCACAAGAAAGGGATGTCCACTAACTCCATTACTATTTATACTAACATTGGAAGTACTGAATAGAAACATTAGACAAGATATAGAAATTAAAAGACTGGAGGTAAAAGATGAATAATATAAACTACAAGCATTTGCAGATGATTTGTTTTTTTATATTGGAAGATCCATTGGAAAGAAGTACAAAACTTCTGGAGAAAATAGAAAAAATTGGAGAAGTGGCAGGGTTGACAATAAACAGAGAAAAGACTAAAGTGCTAACAAAGAATCTAACAGAAAAACAAAAAAAATCAACTAACAAAAAACAAATCTTCAAATAGTTAAAAAAGTTAAATATTTGGGAATTTATCTAACAGCAAAATGTGTAACAATAAAAGAAGATAACTATGTAAGACTGCTACAACAAATAAAATTGGATTTGGAAAAGTGGAAAAACTTCCAACTTTCAATGTTGGGCAGAATAGCAACAGTGAAAATGAATATCTTACCAAAAATGTTCTCTTTACTTCAAACGATTCCTGTAAGGCTGGGAAAAGCCTTTTTTGATGAACTGAATAAAATAACATTGAAATTTATCTGGCAAGGAAAAAAAGCTAAAATTAAAGTGAAAATTCTACAAGAAGCAAAAGAAAGTGGAGGATTTGGACTGCTGGATTGGAGGTTATACTACCAAGCAACTATTCTAACATGGCTTAAAGAATGGATAATGCTTAGAGATAAAAGACTATTGTATCTAGAGGGGTACAAATTCGTTGGCATGCCTTTCTGTGGTATGGGAAGAATAAAATACATAGATACTTTCAAAACCACTTTATAAGAAATGCACTTCTTTCAGAATGGGAAAAAATAGAAGAAAAAAATTATGTTAAGATACCTGAATGGCTTTCAACAATGGAAGCTTTTACTTACCCAAATTTAATTAACTACGATAAAATTGTGACTTATAAAGATATTTTGGACAATGAAGGAAAATTGAAAAACAGACAAAATTTGCAAGAACAAGATATTGATCTAGCATAGTGGCCATATCTGCAAATTCAAACAAGATATGAAAAAGATGTCAAAACAATGAGATTTTATAAAGAACAGACAGAATTTGATCAGATACTATTAAAAACAGATGAAAAATTGATTAAGAAACTCTACAGATTTATGTTAAACTTAAAGATGGAGGAAGAACGTAAAAGAAACAATGATAGCATGGACAAAGAATTTTGAATATAATATAGATTTAGAAGATTGGCTAAAGTTATGGGAAAGAAATATTGAATTAACTAAAGCAGTGGTAAAAAAAGAAAACTTATATAAAGTGTTTTACAGATGGCATATGACACCAGTGAGATTAGCAAAAATGTTTAAAAATACTTCAAACAACTGTTGGAAATGCAAACAAAGACCAGGTACTTATTATCATATCTGGTGGACATGCCCTAAAGCAAAAAGATTTTGGATTAAAATATAACACTGGAAGTTTTTAAAATATAACACTGGAAGTTTTTAAGAAGAGACTGGACAGCCATTTGTCTGAAATGGTATAGGGTTTCCTGCCTTAGCAGGGGGTTGGACTAGATGACCTCCAAGGTCCCTTCCAACTTATTATTATTATTATTATTATTATTATTATTATTATTATTATTATTATTATTATTATTATTATTATTATATTTATGGTTGGAGAAAATGACTAAAAAACAAATAGACTTTAATTCAGAATTATTTTGTTAGGAATAATAATTATGAGAGATTGCATATATTTAATACTACATGTACTAACAGCAGCAAGAATTGTATTTGCTCAACATTGGAAAAATGAAAACTTACCAGTTGAAGAAGTACTAATTAAGAAAATTCTAGAATGTGCAGAAATGCATAAATTGACTTTAAAGATTAAAGAGAAAGAAGACTCAGTGTACTTTAGAATATGGGATAACTTCTATCAATGGCTAGAAAAATGAGTTAGAGAGAAAGGAATGTGATATGTAATTTTGAATATATATTAACAAGAAGGCTATTGAGTGAATAATTAACATATTGTTTATGATAATTGATTATATATATTATTGTTTGTTAAATACATGAACTCAGACATGCAGTTGGATAAATATTAAAAATGTTATTTGGAAAAATCCTGACCCCAACCCTAACCGTAATCCTAATCCTAACTCAAATCCCAACACTAACCCCAACCCACCTTATTCCTAACCCTATAATATATTAATATATTATATATTGAAATAGCTATATCAGTCTCCCTTTAATTCTTTGTCAGCAATCCAAATTTGTGTGTGTGTGTCATTTAGAACCTAATTTTAAATCTAATATAACATATAATGTGTCTTTTGTCTTTTGAAATTTAATATGTCATCCTCCTCCTACTTTTTCTCTTCTGTTTCCATCTGTGAAATGATTCTATTCATGTGTAACTAATCACAAAAAGTTAAATTTTCATTGTAATGGTAACAAAAATGACCTATGAATATCACTGCATTTTGTACCACAAATTCCATACTCAAACTGTACTCAGACACTTATTAATACGTAATAATGTTTGTTAGTGTGGCTAAATGTATTGTATCAAGCCAGTTGTTATGGTTTGTAAACTATGGTTTATAGCTTAGCATGTTGTGTGAACCAAGCTATTATAACTTCATCAACAAACTATCATGAAACAAGGCATGATTTAGTACCTTGTATGAATTCAGCACAAAAATACATTTTTCTCAATTATAAAGCTGCTGTTGAAATACATTTAAGATTCATTCAAATATTTTTCATTATCTCCTACTTTCCCAGCTCATTCTTCCTTCCAATCTGTCATGTGGATCCATTTATTTCTGGCCTACTGTTGCCTAACTTCTTTCTTAAATCTTTTTTTTAACCAATTTTAATAAATTTTAGTTCAACCTCAATTTTCCCAGACTGACTACAGTATAGGTTTATGTATGGACTTGACATATGCTTTCCCAGACAGATTTTAAGTAGAGCACTACTGGAGATTTTATCAACAATGGAGCCATTTGTTTCTTGCTTTCCCTAACAAAGAGCCATATGCTGTATAGCTCCTCTCATGTCTCCAAATCCCTAGTTGTAGCCCACAAGGTCTTTCAAATTTGCTTCTGAATTGTGTTTGAATGTGGGGAAAAAAAAGTGTTACAGTGATTTACTATGTAGTATATTATTACGTTGCTTATTAAGTTTAACTTAAATTAAATCAACATTAAATTAAAGCAAATTCAGGCTCGTCCCCTCCCCCAACACTCTTAGCATGTCATTAAAATCTCGTATTTGAAAAATAAAGAGGCTGCATGTCCATATAGCGTATCAATCTTTACCATGGAACATTCAATGTGAAACTTCTGAAGACATTTTTTCACTATGCATTTTCTTGCTTCTACATTTTCTTTTTCATGGTGTGATATATCTCTGGAAATCCGGATAAAACCACTGTTTGGAAAGAAACACAGAAAGGCAGAAATCACTCATCATTCAAACACTTCTTATCTACAAGGTCACTTAAAGATTTCAAGTGTGAATAGAATAGAATAGAATAGAATAGAATAGAATAGAATAGAATAGAATTGGAAGGGACCTTGGAGGTCTTCTAGTCCAGCCCCCTGATCAAGCAGCAGGACCTATACCAGGGGTCTTCAAACCTTTTGTGACTTGTGGACTTCAGCTCCCAGAATTCCTCAGCCAGCGTGCCTGGCTGAGGAATTCTGGGAGCTGAAGTCCACAAATCATAAAAGGGCCAAGTTTGAAGACCCCTGACCTATACCATCTCAGACAGGTGATTGTCCAGTCTCTTTTTAAAAACTTCCAGCGATGGAGTGCCCATGATTTCTGGGGGTAAGCTGTTCCATTGGTTGACTGTCCTCACTGACAGGAAGTTTCTTCTTAATTCTAGATTGCTTCTCTCTTTGATCAGCTTCCAACCATTGTTTCTCAGTTTTTCTATTATCTTTTATAGGATCTTCCCAGGTATTGATGTTAAACTGATTGGTCTGTAATTTCCTGGGTCTGTTTTTTTTCCCCCCTTTCTTGAAGATGGGGACCACATCAGCCCTTTTCCAATTCTCAGGTACAGTACTTCCCCGGTGCTCCAGGATTTGTGGAAGAACCATTGTGGTGCAATGGTTCTGAAATAACATCTGCCAGCTTTTTCAGACCTCTGGGATGTAACCTGTCAGGTCCTAGTGTTTTGTGTTCGTTAAGATTGGATAGGTGTTCTCTTACCATTTGATTTTTGTTTCTAGTATATCTTTTGCAGTGTTTTTTTTTTAATGTGTTGGGCTATGGTTTCTTTTTGTGTGAAGACTGATGCAAAGTTGAGTTAAGCAGCTCACCTTTCTCTTTGTTGCCTGTATTTCCTTGCCATCTTCTCTCTTTAGTGGGCCTACAGTTACTTTGACTTTTTCCTTGCTGTTCATGAAACTTTTTTAATTGTCCTTCATTTCTGTTGCAAATCTTTGTTCATACTGAGTCTTTGCTTTCCTGAATTGCTTTCCTTTGCACTTTCTGGTTATCTGCTGATAATCAGCATTGGTAATGTACCCCTCTTTCCATTTTTTGTATTTGACCTTTTTGTCTTTTAGTTTATTAGTGAGATCTTTGTGCAGCCATGTTGGTTTCTTCCTGGATTTCTTGTTTTTCTTTCTCAATGGTATTGTGTCAATCTGGGCTTTTTAAATTGTTTTTCAGGGTTTCCCACACTTCTTGGGTTGTTTTCCCCTTTAGAATTTTCATCCACAGGATGTTTCCTAGATTCACTCTGAGCTTGTCAAAATCAGCTCATTTGAAGTTTAGGACATTGGTTGGATTGTTTTCTATTGTTAGTGTTTACATTATATTAAATTCCAGTATGATGTGGTCACTTTCACCCAAGATTCTGGCAATTTTGATTCCCTCTGCCACTTCTTCTCTATTTGTAAGGATTAAGCCTAGTATAGCCTTGCATCTAATTCCCTCCTCAATCTTTTGGATGAAAATGTTGTTAGCTAGGTTGGTTAGGAATCTGTTTGATCTCTGGCTTACTGCAAAGTTTGCCCCCCCCCAGTTGATATCTTGATAGTTGAAGTCTCCCATTACTACTGTGGTGTGCTTCCTGCACACATTTGTTAACTGAACAATATCTGAGAATCCAAAGATACAGTTGTAAGGGGGGAAAAATGCTGGGCTGGTGTTTTGTTTTGTTTTTGCTTGTAGTTCATGTTATTAAAAAGCTAGAAACAAAGATTGAATTCTTCATTGATTTCTAAATGATTATATCTGCAATTTTAATTTTCAGAAAGCATATATCAAGTTTGTAATAAACTTATATTGTAGATAGGCTGGGAAAATTGAGGTAATTAGAACAATATCTGAGAATGTAGTAGTTTGTAAATTAAAAAGAAGAAAGGAAATATAATTGACAAATATCCTCTTTGGTCTCACTATACACATGTATTTTGATAATAAAGGTTCATTCATTTATCATCGAGCAGGTGTCAGCTGAGTAGCAGAAAACAATATTAATTCTCGTATGTTTGTTAACATGCATTAATATATAATGATACCGATTAATCAAAATTAATAGAAATTACACTAATCAAAATATTAAAGACACTTTATGAACATATTTTACTGAAACCAAAAGTTGAACTAATGGAAAGAACCACTTCTTATCTGACAGACCGATCATCTAAAAGCTAATTGTAATTTAGCAGATTCCTCTGATATCTGGGGTTGTTCTAGGATGAGCATCTACTGTGGATGACATAATTGTTCATAGTGACTCATTTCAATTCTGCGTTCAATATAGGATAGGATATAGGATACCATAATCATATTGTAACAGTTATGGAATTTATATCCTGCCTTCTTGGCAAAATATTGACATGATTGGATATATAATTCAAATTTATTAAATGGGGCACATTAGCGTTAAGGTTTATGCCTGCAGTTTCAATAAATATAAATCAAGAGAGAATATTATAATATTTTCTTTACCTGCTGGTGGAAGCTGACAGTTCAGAAAATCCATCCTTGAGAAAGAGAGAGAGAGAGAGAGATTTTATAAATTTTGCACTGACAACAAATTCAGTCAAATTTTATATTGCTCAATTAATTCCTGACAGTGCAATATCTTCAAAATCCTTTAGCATGAAGAAATAGATGCTAAGTATCACTGAGAGGGCAGCTGTCTTAGTGTATTAGTTTGAAGTTGGTATAAGACATTTTGCTGTTCTTTTTCCCACTGCTTTAGGGTTACTGAAAAGTCAAAAACTTATTCTCATTTTGAGCAATCATGATTACAGGAAACTCTGGAGTTGCAAAAGGAAATGTTGAAATCACACACTTCACTTTTATTACACCAAGCTGAAATTACCATAATTCTTAAGGCAGCAAACCATGACAGGTTTCAGATATTAAGAAATAAATTACATAGATGCTTACCATTTTCCTTCTCAGTTTTTTTTCTTTGAATAACGCAAAGATTTCAGATATTTCTGTGGGAAATAAACATTTTCAGAAAATATCCCACTATACCATTATACAGTTGTTGGTGCTATTGTTATATTATTATTGTTGTTTGTTGCACAGTCAGTCACATGTTTAGAATGGATCTAGTATTCTTATCTACCTATTGAGTCCTTCCCAAAGACTTGGGATAGGGAGATGTTATGTTGTTCAATGAACTTAAAATATCAGGATGAAAGCTGTCCATGTAAAGCTATCTTTTGCAGTTGACATGATGATTGTGTTAATGTGGATGGTGTTCAAGTGTTTTGAGATTGCAGCTAAGCTGTCTGTTACTATTAGTACTAGTTTTGCTTTATTTAGCCACATTCATTTGGCTTTTATTAGAAGATCTTTGTATTTTGTGATTTTTCTCCAGTTATTTTTCTTCTATTCTGCTGCTCCAGATATTGTTAACTCAAGTTTTTTTTTTACTTTCTCATCAATAATTATTTGGTCTGGGATGTTACA
>JAKJMR010017375.1:337230-356990 GCA_024449315.1 Daboia siamensis | reverse complement strand
GGGCTTTCATATGGCTAAACGTCTGTCATAAAACATTGTAGTTAACACTCAAAGTAAGCAAAAGTAACCAAGGAAATAGAATTGCAGGAAACAGACACTAAAAGGAATCACAGAGTAATCTCTTTTAAAACTGAATAAAATCCTAGGAGCAATTACAGAACTGTAGTAAATCCCCAAAAAAGACAGGTTTCCCAGAAATAAATACACCAGTTTCTGAAGATTATGATTTATAAACATGTTTGTGGTTATTATGGTGTTTCCAGGTAGTGTTGTCACCACATAGAGGAGAATCTGAAGTTCAGGAAGAGTTTTGAATTAGAAATGGTGGGAAGTTTTGAAGCCTAGAAACATGAATTCTGTCATCAGTATTTGATTGCTACTTTCTCCCATTGCCAGATGGTTTCGTGCAGTAGTTCCTGAAAGAGACACCACAGTTATAAATATTCATTGAATGAGATTAGATTACAAAAATATAGATTACAGAAATATAAATATAATTTTTTTTTAGAAATTGCATGGCTTGCATTAGACTTGTGATCTACTCTAATTACCAGAGCCTTTGTTCTATGTCTCAACATAAAGAAAATCAATTCTGTGCACATCTACTTCTACTTTTTATTTGCCTGTTTGTTTGTTTTGCCACCAAAGACAAAACTCACTTCAGCAGAATCCCAATACGTGAATAAAAGTCTACCTATAATATAAATATTAATAAAAAGGCACTCATTAACTGAGTGTGGAAATTAAACATTAGTTTTATATAGAAGTTGGGCTATAGAATAGATATAAAAGTTTTAAAGAAGGAAGCAAGATATTCATCTTTATTTAACTCCTGTTAAAACAAGAATACAAACTCTGATATATTGTCCTCCCCTACATCCCCCTCATTGTCCCTCAAAGGGCCAGAGGCTCTGCCATCCCCCCTCCCATCAGTCTCATTCATACTCTCATACATTTGGGTGATTTCAAAAAGGGAAACAGAATTTCAGGAACAAAGCTGGAGACTTTAAAATAAATTATTATAGCAAACTGAATCTTATATGACCCAAAGCAATAAACTTTAGGTAATTAATTGTTACAGATATATAATGAGAGAAATTACTTTCTATTTTAATCATCAATCAATGCACAATAACATAACTTTCGAAAATAAAATTATAGCCAAAAATTTTTTTACACACACACACAATATTTATGACATCAATCAGAAATCAGCTTAATAAAATACTAGAAAGATTTAGAAGACAAGACAAAATCAGTGAGGAAGATTTAAGGGCTTTGCAAACAAAGGATACGGCGATGGCAAGATTCTATGGGCTACCAAAGATGCATAAGATAGGGGTCCCATTAAGACCTTTTGTAGCATTTAGAAATACTCCAACGTTTGGCCTAGCAAAGTGGTTGAGCAGATGGTTAAAATACCTGGTGGAAGAAAATACAACCACAGTAAAGTCAACACATGAATTCCTATAAAAACTGAAATCAACGAAGATAGAGGATGATGAAATAATGATATCACATCCATACCACAAGACCTAGCCATTTTGATAATAAAAGAACGATTACAACAGGAGGAGTCACTACATCACAACTCACTTAAGACAGAAGACATTATCCTCTTATTACATTTGTGTCTTAAAACACAGTTTAAATTCCAGGGAATGATATATGAATAAATCAAGGGCACACCAATGGGGTCCCCCATTTCAGGAATCATCGCAGAAATGGTCTTACAACAACTTGAATCCAAAGTAATAGCCAACTATCAACCCAAATTTGGGGCAAGATATGTTGATGACACATTCACCATCATCAAACTTAAGGATAAGATTGATTTCATGAGACAACTAAATTCAATATTTCTGGATATCCAGTTTACAGCAGAGGAGGGAGCCAATGGCACCTTAGCTTTCCTTGATGGCAACAAATGGCACCCTCCACACATTCGTTTATAGAAAAGGGACATGCACAGATAGGATGCTTAATTATAAAAGTAAGAGCCAAGGACAAGGAACGTGATCATCTATATCAGGTATGCAGACGTAACGGCTACCCAACAAATTTTATTTGGCATTTCAGTAGGCACCAAGAACCACATTTGACACAAAATGGCTTGGCAAATACAACTTGGATGACAATTCCATACATAAATGGTGTTTCAGAGGCAATGGCAAGAATATTGGCAGCACACAACATTAATGTGGCACACCGGCCAAACCAGACACTCCGTACCAAGTTGATGCGCCCCAAAAAACAACTATCTGAAAAAGAAAAAAACATCAGTAATTTATAGGATGAGATGCAATGACTGCCAATATTGGAGAAACATCCAAACAACTAAAGACAAGAATCCATGAACATAAGCTTACAATAAAAAGACATGAACAATATTCACAAATATGGACACATGTGGTCGATAATAACCACTCCTTCGACTTTGCAGGGGCACAGACCATTGCCCAAGACACCTCCAAAGGAGGTAGATTACTTAAGGAAGCCTGGTTCTTAGATAAATTTACAATTAATCGCCACATAGAATTGCCACCCACCTACCAGGCATTAAAGGCACACCAACAGCAACAGAAAGGTCTACCCACGATAAAAAGGAGAGAAACCAAAAAAAATCAAAGTTGGACAACCAGGACACCAGAAGTGATATCTAAAACACAACAACCCACCAACCCAAAAAACAGGAACAGATGACAAACAATCGGAGCTGCGTAGAGCAAGGGAAGAGAAGACAATGTCACATGCATGCACAAACAGATGGAGAGCACCCAGAAGACAGGAGCTTAACAGGAATGGATGGACGGACAGGCACAATGAACAGATGAAAGCGACCATCCCAAGGGAAGGAAAATAACCAGTGAACTTGTAACCCATCGAACAAAATACAGCAAACAGAGGATAACGCGACTCATAAGAAAAAGAAGATACCGATCATGCAACAACTAGCCAAGAAGACAAAGAATGATCTGAAAGCAACCCCAATTGAACAGATATGGGCGAACCAAGGAAAGAGACCGTCACAACACACATACACACCAACACACAAAGAACATCCAAATACAGCAAGATCAACTAAATCAGATAGCAGAAAGCAAGGGCGGTATATAAATAAACAAAAAACATTGGGGTAGCTACTCCAGGGATCAGATAAAGATCAGTGGATAAGCACTGAAAAAATGTCGTATGTGCAAGTGAATTGGGGTGGGGAGCTGTTTGCAGAAATCATGGAAGGGAGTCAAGAGGGAAACCCAGGCATAGCACATAATGGCCAATCACAGGCAAGAAGGTTAGAGAAAGAGGTCACAGAGAACAAGGAAATACAAATACCAACAGCTGTGTCATTGGATGAGGGACAGCAAAAGAAAACAAGATCAGTTAAGGTAGTCAAACCAAAAGAGATAGGGAGGAGAAAGTTTTAAAAAAGGGACAGTAAGACCAGATTGCAAGGGAAGTGATGCGAGACAGTCAGAACAATCACGATTGACTAGAGCAAGGTCCATCACACGGCTGATGAGCAGAGCGCAGAACCAAACAGGCTTACCAACGGTTTTTCAAACTTCAATGCTTTCTCTGATGATGCTGGCAGAGGACCAGCGAAAGCTTAGATTAGGTAGATATGCTTTAAACAGTTACTTTTTATTGCTTAATATAATCTTTTAGCAATAAACAACTGTTTTTTATCCACTCCGGGGTTCGAAGATTTTATATTTTAAGTAAATATGTCTGGGATTTGTATTTCTAATATATATATATAAAGACAAAAATGAATATGGTAGACTTATATAATTTGGCTAATAATAATGATAAGATAAATAACTACCATGAAATGGAAAATCCAAATATCTCTAAAATACAGATGTAAACTACATTAAGTTTAACACTGTAATTATAAGAACTATACTACAGTGATATAAACTATAACAGTATATAAAAAATGACAGCTACTTAAAAAGTTAAAAAGACTGAGGATGAGGATGAAGTTGAAGTTAATGACTAAAAAGGGAGAGGAAAGGATATGTCTTTCATGACCTAAATATATGATTTCCAAGATTATTTAGCTAGTCATTGTTAAAAACTGGAATTTAGTTTATACTAGCTTATATGGTGTGATTCAGTTGTTTTTCTGTGTAGAAAATACTTTTAAATTCAATATTGGATTGGTCTTTTATTTTTCAAACTTTGATCCGGTAGACATTTTCTCTAAATAAAATGGAGCCAGAAATCTAATGTAATGTTCTTTTTGCAACTGCTGTATTGCAAATCTATTCTATGATTTCAGAGGATTTTCCATAAGCTGAAACATTTCTTTTCTCCCACATATAGAAAACTTTAACCTTTGTACCTAATCTATATTGTGCTAGTCATAGTTATAGCTGGTTGTCAACTTTGTTTTTTAAAAAAGTGGTGAAGAACTGCTAGTTCAGTTATTATTTTGGGTAATCAAAGGTAAGAAATCCTTCTCCAATGTTTGCATTTCGATCAAAATAAGGAGGCAATTCTTAAAATTCTCCTTAAACTATTCATCTATATTTGGTCAGTTTCCTACCTTCTCTCTCCCACGACAGATCCAACAGTATTTATTGGTGATGTTTTTAGTCTATAGGCTGCACAATCTATCGATTTTTTAAAAAAGTGTTACAGATGGTCTCACATTTGTTTGTAAGAACAGTCTGTTTGTTTTTCTTGTTAAAGATTCACTAGGTACCCAGTTTGGTATAGTAGTTAAGGCATAACTGGGAGACTGTGAGTTCTAGTTTTATCTTAGGGACACAACCAAGCTGATGACACTGAAGCAGTTACTGTCTCTCAGGCCTAGGAAGGAGGAAAGGGCAAACCACTATCAAAAGTTTTGCTAAGAAAAATATAGGAACAATCACAATGAGTCAATTCTAACTCAAAAGAATATCTTGCCCTTCCCCAATAGATAAACATAGTTATCATATTGATAAATATGCATCAATATGATGAATCTTCAGAGACAGTTAAACCTACAATACAATGGAAACTAATTAAATAGAAAAACAAGTACAATGGATGGGAATCAGGAAAGGATAACATAAGGAGAGAAAGTAAGATAAACATGTAGGCAAAAATTGTCTGAGTTTTAGAGTGGGAAAAGGAAGGCGACAAACTATAAAAAAAACAGCTGTAAGAGGAAATGGTTAGCCAGAAAAGGCATACTGAATTGAAAAACAGAAAAAACAAGCTGAATAAGATAAGAAGAAAGGCAAACTGAACTGAAAAACAGGAAAGAACCTATTGTTCTAAAAGGGGGACATAAATATCCACAGAGTTCAAAATAACCATTTAAATGTCTATTTTTAAAATTATTATTGTATATGTGAATATGAAGGGACACAATGGCTCAGTGGGTTAGGATGCTGAGCTTGTCGATCAGAAGGTCGGCAGTTTGGCGGGTCGAATCCTGAGTGCCGCGTAACAGAATGAGCGCCTGTAACTTGTCCCAGCTTCTGTCAACCTAGCAGTTCGAAAGCACGTAAAAATGCAAGTAGAAAAATAGGGACCACTACGGTGGGAAGGTAAGAGCGTTCCGTGCACCTTTGGCATGTAGTCATGCTGGCCACATGACCACGGAGATGTCCTCGGACAAGCGCTGGCTCTTCAGCTTTGAAACAGAGATGAGCACCGGCCCCTAGAGTCAGAAACGACTAGCACCCACGTGCAGGGGAACCTTTACCTTTACCTTATGTGAATATGATTTAATATGTTAGCAGGACATGTGTAAGAAGAGGATGGAAACAGTGTAACCTCATAGCATCTCAGCCAATGGGGAAAGAAGAGGAATGTAGTGCCCAGGATAGAGCTGTATAAAGAAGGGAATATTTTGGGTTAGAACTTTGAAGAGAACCAAGCTTTGAAAGTTTCTCTTCCGCTTATTGAAATAAACAAAATGAAAGGCCTTCACTGTGTCTTGGTTGGTTATTGGTCAGGTGAGCTTGCCTCTGGTCACGAAGGAAAGTAGCCAGGAGCACATAACAATATGTAACAAGACTGCTGAATAATCAAACCATCTTTATTATTTCAAATATGAACTGACAATCCATATGGTGAACTTGGTTACAGAGGTGAATAGCATATCTGTAATATTTGATTGTATTCAATTTTTCCCTACGTTGTTTTTGTAATTGTTTTTCTGCCATCAGAAATATATCAACATGTGCATACATAGTTTCCAAATATACACATTTTTCATTACAAATATTTTTAATCTATGAAATTTCTGCAATTATTTTTTTTAGGGAGAATGTATTCCATATACATTTATCCTGAATATGTGTTCCTTTTCTGTGCATTTAATATACAAATTGATAGTTTTGATAATTTTTTTACAATATCTGCCTAAGAATGTTCTATGGGAAAAAAAGAAGTCTTGGGATATTTCGAAAACATGGAATGTGGAACAGAATTGCAATACTGCAATTGACTTGCATTTCTAGTACTATGGATAATAATATTATGAAATTGTTGTTTAAAAATATTAGAATAGGAGAAGAGAGAAATAAACTGAGAGATTTTTCTATGTTTATTTTTCAGAAAATATTATACAGTGTAAAAAATATTTATCCTCTCTTCGTTATTTCAGAACATACTATATTATGGTGCTTTGTAAGTCTATGCAAAATTCTGTTTTATTTATTTAACTATATTTTCTTAGGAATTTTCATATAATAAAAGATAAATCAAAAGCAAAGAAAAAAATCAAAAAGTGGAAAAATAGAAAATGTTAAGAAATATATAAAGGATTTCTGACCTTCTTTTCAACAGATAGTTATAAACTAATTGTCATTCACTAATTGTCATTCCCTCACTCCTTCATTTAGGCTATATCAGCTAAATCTTCAAATTCATAAATCACATTTTTTTCTTCTTTCATTAAAAAGGCCACATAAGTTCTCCAGTCCTCCAGTCCTTCAAAAAGTTTTTTATTGTTTATTCTTTGACCATACTCAACCCATCTCTGCATATTCTGATGTTTTCAAAACCTATTCCTCCATTGTGTGAGTTTTGTTATTCTACTAGTTGTATAGGATCCTTGATACTCTCTAAGCCTGGATGTTTTCCTGAGACATTTCATTACCATCATCAAAGACTGCATATTTGACCCCATCTACAAATATTCTCTTCTATCCTCCTGTTGTGAATACAAAAATCTTGCTGCAGTTATCCTATACAAAATATATCTGCCATGAACATTTTCTAATTGATTGTCTATAAGTAATTTAGCAATATTAATTTAATGTCCTGAGCATCATTATATGAATCTATCCAAAATGTCTTAGCTTTTTAACAAGTTCATCATGTCCCTTCATGATTTTACATTTCCAACACTGGTTTGAAATATCTTTATATGCTGTTTCCCTAAAGTCCCTATACTATGAATTCAATGATAGCCATTTTATAAAACTTTTCTGTTAAATTATGACTAGATACACACATTCTCTCCCACATGTCCATGTCTATGTTATATCCAAAATTAGTAGCTCATTTTGTCATGTAAACTTTAACTCTTTCTTATTTTGTTTAAAATCTTAACAAAAGTTTATTTTTTAATCATATGTTCATCGTTTGTACATTATTAAATTTCAAATTTCATTTGGTGTTTTTCAATTCCAATTGTCTTTTGGCATTCATTAAAACTTTCTTTTAACTATACATATGAAAACTATTGAAAAGTATGTCCTGCCATCAATTATTTTTTTTAAAATAGTTTACAAGTAATAAACTAATTATTTAAGAATATAGCAGAATATCTCTCATCAACAATATGTATGGAAGTAAATATGATTACCATCATCACTTTAGCCATTGTCTATCTATTGCACGATGAAGTTTCTACATGTTTCCAACCAATACAGTCCTGAGATTTCTTTTACCAATTGAGCCTGCAATACTGATGTTGATCCATCTTGTTTTAGGTCTCTTTTGTGGATGATTTTTGTCAAGTGGAATCTATTCTATGATTGCCTTGATCCATCTGCGATCAGTTTTTCTTGCTATGTGACCAGCCCATTTCCATTCAATTCTTTTACTCTCTTGATGATATCATATATTTTTATTTGTTCTCTAATCCATGTGCATTACTTGTCTTGTAATACTGAGTATGTATAGTTCCATGGCTCTTTACACCACTCTTACCTTTTGAATCAGTTGTAATATCAGATAGATAGATAGATAGATAGAAAGATAGATAGATAGATAGATAGATAGATAGATAGATAGATAGATAGATAGATAGATTTATTAAATTTCTATACCGCCTTTCTCCTATATAGATATAGATATAGATAGATATAGATATAGTTATAGATATAGATATAAATATAGACAGTGGTTTTTTTGTAAAAGAAAAAGGTGCCAGAATTCACACACGTCATACAAACCACCTTGCCTACCATACAAGGTTCCATCCAAAAAAGGTGCCAGAATTCCGTTCTGAGCATTCTATGACAAAAAAACCCATAGATATAGATATAGATATAGATATAGATATAGATATAGATATAGATATAGATATAGATACAGACATAGACATAGACATAGACACAGACAGATAGATAGATATAAATATAGATATAGATATAATCTACTCAAGTCTTGCTAGCTATTGTGCTGACACCCAGATCAGAATTTTTGCCTGAATTTTGGGCAAAATTTGTCTGACATTTGGCCAAAAAAAGTATCTAGCAGTATAGGTCAATATGGACAACACAGATTAATACTGCTGGGTTATAATTTACTTCAACCTTTTTAAATTTGTGTCTTTTTTCTCTTTAAATTAACCCCCAAAAGGATTTGATTCATTAAAGTAAGAAAGTGATAAAATGTAATGTATACATATATTATTAGTAAAACATACTGCCTTTTTCTGTTTATCAATCACCTTTATTTTAGGAAGCTTTTTAACAATTAGAATTTTATTTTAAGAATTGTTCTTTTCCCTGTATGTTATTTTTATAACGATCATAAATGAGCTAAAGGATAAATATTGAACATAGATGAAGAAGTAACCTTCAAGATGATATGAAAATAGATTTACATAACTGTAGGAAGCTTTGATGTAAAAAAAAATCATATTTGGTTTATGCAAATCTGGCAATAACTGATTTCTGTTCATTGATTAAATTGAACAAAGTGAATTCCATCTGAAATTTCAAAGTGCTTTAAAAATTGATTGAAACTCACTGAGTTGTTCAAACTGAATAACTGAATTGGTTTGATATGATCTGGGGCAAACATTCCTGCACATGAACAGTCTGAATAACTCAAATTCACTTTTATATTCAATTCAATTCAGAAAGTGATTTAGAATTTCAATAACATTGCCTTGAATTTAATATCTTAAGAAATAATAATGATGATGATGATGATGATGATGATGATGATGATTAATAATAATAATAATACCACAACTTGGCCATCAAAACTGCACAATTATGAATGAAACGCATAACAGTGATACCCATTGTCATTGGGGCACTGAGAACTATGTCCAAAAACTTTACAAAATACATCAAGAAATTGCAGCTTCCTTCAATAACTCCAGCAAAGCTACAAAAAACTGTGCTACTCAGAACATCTTACATTTTCAGGAGATACCTGGTTGATACCTAGGATGCTGGCAGCAACCCGTGTCAACCATTAATGCCAATCAATTTGAATGTTCAGTTGACTGAGTTTCATGTTTTATGAATAAAATCCACATTATTATTCACTATCACAGATTTTTTTCTTGACCAAAAGGTTCTGTTTCTTTTCTCCAATAACATTTACTATATTTATGGTTCAAGCAATAATATCAATTATTTCTTGAACCATAATTTTCAAATACAATACAATATACAATATGATATATAGAATTAACATCAAATCAAAATAATATTCAGTGAAAAGATATTAATAATGGTAATAAGAATGCAGTGTCAATTAACTGAATGCTAATTAAGCAAAATGGAAACTCACATCTAAAACCAACATGTTTTAATGGATCAAATTTACTACACTTTTAAAATGCGCTTATTCTATGGAATAATTATATGAAGACATTCACACAAAACAATATAGAATTGCAGTACTATATCTGCAATAGGGGAAGAAAGAAATAATAAATTGCATTTAGCCTTACTTCACCTCTCCTAGATATTATGGTTTGAATAATTGAATGGAAGGTCCAACTTCATCCAGTGATATTTCCACAGTTGGTTTAACTGTTTGATGTTGGGCCAATTGATTATACACTCTGTTTTAGGGCATGCTACACATGAATAGCAAAGAAAATCTTCAGTTTTCTCATATGAAACAAGTCTAGACTGACAGCAACCACCTTTGATTGAAAAAGTATTTTTTTTATGCCATGACAATCCTCTTAAGTTTAATGGAACATTCCACCAAGTATCTCAGCATATAACTTTAACCTGAATTGTATTATTTTAAAATATTATTTATTATATCTATTTTTTTAAAAAAACTAGTGTTTTGTCTAAAACAAACATTTATTTTCCTAAAGGCAACTTTTATTCAAATCCAACTCTTCGTGGGTTAGACGAGATCATGTTTAACTCCAATGTTAGCTGCATATTAGCATATTCATTTGTCTTAAAAGAATTATATTCATTTGTTTTCCTTTTTTCTCTTTCAATCTTTATTTTATTCACAAGATTAAAATACAAAATTAAAAAAATAACAAAGACAAAACAAAGCTAGACAAGAACATAAAAAATGTGAATTTTAAAAAAGACAATCTTCCAAAATTGTGGAAGAAATTGGAACAATATGGTGAAGTAACGGGATTAAAAATTAATAAGGAAAAAACTAAAATAATAGTGAAAAATGTTACAGATAAGCAAAAAAATCAAATATGAGAGGTGATAGAAGTACAGATAGTGAAAAAGGTAAAATATTTGGGTATATATTTATCAGCTAAATGCTCAACATTAAAAGAAGACAACTATATAAGACTATTGAAACAAAGTTAGACCTGGAAAAATGGAAGAATTTAAAATCCTTTACTAGGAAGGATAGCTACAATTAAAATGAATACATTGCCTAAGATTTTATTCTTATTTCAGATAATCCCGACAAAACTTGGTGGACTTTTTTTTAAAGAGTTGGACTCCTTAGTTTTGAAGTTTATATGGCAGGGGGAAAAAGCTAGAATAAAAAAGAAAACTTTGCAAGATACTAAAGAAAATGGGGGTTTTGGTGTACCTGAGTGGACTTTGTATTATCAAGCATCTGTACTGACATGGGTGAAAGAATGGATAATGCTTAGGAATAAAAGGTTGTTATGCTTGGAGGGACATGATTTACAGTTGGGATGGCACGCGTTTCTATATGGGAAAAACAAAATTCATAAATATTTTCAAAACCACTGTATTAGAAATGCTTTGATAACTGTATGGGGAAAAATCAAAATGAAAGTATATGTAAAAATTCCAAGGTGGCTATCAACAATCGAAGCTTTTTCACATGTAAACTTGTTAGATTTTGAAAAAATGTGGACATATAAAGATATCTTAAATATTGATGGGACATTAAAATCGAAGCAAGAACTGGGTATCAGGGTATCAACATGTCATGGTGGGTACGCTTACAAATACAAAATAGATATGAAAAAGACATGAAAATGTATGGACTTTATAAAGAACAAAATGTGTTTGATAAAATATTATTAACTGCTGATGACAAACTAATTAAAAATTTGTATAATTTTTTGTTAACTTTAGAGATGGAAAGTGAACAAATTAAAGGGACAATGACAATATGGGCAGAGAACTTTGGTTATAATATAGAATTAGAAGAATGGCAAAAATTATGGGAGAGAAATTACAGATTGACAATGTCAACTGCATACAAAGAAAATCTGTATAAAATGTTTTATAGATGGCATTTACCTCCAGCCAGATTAGCAAAAATGTTTAAAAATGTATCTGGCAAATGTTGGAAATGTAAACATAATATAGGTACATATTATCATATTTGGTAGACATGGGATAAAGTAAAAGCTTATTGGAGAAAAATACATGCTTGGCTAGAAAATATATTAGGAGAACATGTAGCGTTTAATCCCGAATTATTTTTATTAGGTATATTATCAGAAAAGACTAATAAACAAAATACGTACTTGGTTCTACATATCATAACTGTAGCAAAAATAAGCTATGCACAATGCTAGAAAAATGAACAAGTACCATCAGAAGAAGAGCTAATAAAGAAGATACTGGAATGCACAGAGATGGACAGACTAACTATGAGACTAAAAGACAAAGAAGAAACAGAATATTATGAAAGCTGGAATTTATTTTATAAATGGTTGGAAAAGAGAACCAAAGAGTGAAATTTTTATATGTATTAATGGATTACGAGCTCAATTCGCACGTTGTTTGGAAAATTAACATACCGTATTTTCCGGCGTATAAGACGACTAGGCATATAAGACGACCCCCTACATTTCCTGTTAAATTATAGGGTTTGGGCTATACTCGCTGTATAAGACTACCCCTCTTCCAATGCACACCAAATAAAAATTAAAAAACATCAGATTTGATTTTAATATGGTAATTTTAATTCAAATGCTTATGACATGCAGGTACTTAGGAAAACTGTCACTTATAAACATAAGGCTGTTTGTCATCAAACATGTAAACATAAAACAGTGCAAGTGGATTAGAAATAATAATAATAATAATAATAATAATAATAATAATAATAATAATAATAATAATAATAATAATAATAATAATAATAATAATAATAATAAGTTGGAAGGGACCTTGGAGGTCATCTAGTCCAACCCCCTGCTAAGGCAGGAAACCCTATACCATTTCAGACAAATGGCTGTCCAGTCTCTTCTTAAAAACTTCCAGTGTTGGAGCATTCACCACTTCTGGAGGCAGGTTGTTCCACTGGTTAATTGTTCTAACTGTCAGGAAGTTTCTCCTTAGTTCTAGGTTGCTTCTCTCCTTGACTAGTTTCCATCCATTGCTTCTTGTCCTGCTTTAGGTGCTTTGGAGAATAGCTTGGCTCCCTCTTCTTTGTGGCAGCCCCTGAGATATTGGATCACTGCTATCATGTCACCCCTCACCCTTCTCTTCGTTAAACTACACATACACAATTCCAGCAACTGTTTCCTATTTTCCTAATTCACTTTTTCACTTTTCCTAATTCAATCTAAAGCTTTCCCTGCGCAGAGCCTTAAGTAACACCAGCTGCCTGCAATTAGTGCAGGTTCTCATCCCACCAGGCTCAAGGTTGATTCAGCCTTCCATCCTTCCCAGGTAGGTAAAATGAGGACTCAGATTGTTGGGAGCAATAAGCTGACTTTATTTATTTATTTTATTTTAATTCCATTTATATCCCGCCCTTCTCCGAAGACTCAGGGTGGCTTACAAGCTTAGCAATAAGCAGCTTTGTAATAATGCTGCTTGTGGGGGGGGTGGGGGGTGAAAGCTCTAATAAGCAGGCATATACATAGAATGAAGGCTATTGCTAAGCACATTGATTTGTGCTTTAAATTGTAAGCCGCCCTGAGTCTTCAGAGAAGGGTGGGATATAAATGAGATTAAAAAAAAAAAAGACCAAATGGGAGATCCACTCCAGGTTTTCCAGCCAGCCCGCCCAGTTCCTGAGTCAAATGTGTCCTTAGAGGTAAGCAGCTGCTCCAGCATTCCCCACCTGCCTTTCAAGTTGCTCTTGCATTCCCCACCTGCCTACAGCTGCTCTTCAACTTTAGAAGGAAAGACGCCCAGACCCCAGCCTGTAAAAAATCACAGACTGCAGCTTCTACTTTAATTGGTCCTGCTTTCCCTGCGCAGACTAAATGGAAGATCCACACCAGGTTTTCCAGCCAGCCCTGTCCCTAAAGTTTCAGCACCCGGCATATAAGACGACCCCTGACTTTTGAGAAGATTTTCATGGGTTAAAAAGTCGTCTTATACGCTGGAAACTACGGTATGTATGTAAAGAATAAATTACGGTATGTATGTAAAGAATAAAAAATAAAATAAGAAAGACAAAATTCCATGTTATTGCCCTAGTTGAACACTGACAAGTCTATTGCAACAATAATAGCTTCCCCACTTGCAAATCAGGTCCAAAAGTAATAAGTTTCTACATTTCTTTGCAACTCAATTAACCTATCACACATTAACTATAAGAAAGAAAGAATAGTTAACAGCAAAGCAAAGTTAAAGTTCAAGGCACTCTGTTACTAGACTGTTATTGTAATTTCATTGTAGAAAGTCTACATATTTCTTATTTACCATAAATCACCCCAGTCATTATCTCTGATCTGTCCAGGATCAATATCCTCATTTGGTTCTTAATAATGAAAACTTTCCTTGTGTTTTTAATTGGAAAGTTTCCCAACAATTTCAACTCATTTCCAAAGTTCATAAGTCTATGTTGTAAATATATCTGCAACATCCATTGTTAAAAAAATTCTCCTTAACAACACACTGTTCCTCTTGCCAAGTAAGTCCAGTCCACCTTCATCAATTTTATTATCTCATTTATTTTATTATCTCACTTATTTTATTATCTCACTTCATATTCCTTTAATTTTTTTCTAGCAGATCTATATTTTTAAACTAATATTTTCTTCTTCACAACTGACAACAATAAATCAGGTTCCAATTCATCAAACTGAAAAGCAAGCCCAACTATTATTTCCTACTTTGGGATATTGTCTTGAGTTTGCCATTATTGACTCATTAAAAAATTTTGTTTCTATTTTCAAATAAAACTTGTAAGTTGGAGAGCATCCCTTTTGCAAATGCTTTCCAGAAAAGTTTATTTTATTTTAGAGACATGAGAAACAAGCTGTTCTTTCTTCAAGAACAAGAAAAGCAGATAGTCATAGCCAAGCATCCACAAAGAAAGGTTTCTCCCCTTCTCCCCCACCCCCAGGTTAAAGAAAGTGCTTTTTTTTTTAGTACTAAGCATTGAAAGAACAGAAAACAATGTTGCAAAAGTCCAATTTAAAAGTTATTAAATAGGCCAGAAATCAACTAGTCATAAATCAAGAGATTGTGAAGCTTTAACAAGTGCAATTAAAACTCAGGTTCCTCTCCTAAGATGGTGTGCTGAATTTTTTTTTTTTTTTTTATTTTAATCCCATTTATATCCCGCCCTTCTCCAAAGACTCAGGGTGGCTTACAATTTAAGCACAAACCAATGTGCTTAGCAATAGCCTTCATTCTATGTATATGCCTGCTTATTAGGGCTTTCGCCGCTGCCCCCCCCCAAGCGGCATTATTACAAAGTCAGCTTATTGCTCACAACAATCTGGGTCCTTCTTTTACCTACCTCGGAAGGATGGAAGGCTGAGTCAACCTTGAGCCTGGTGGGATGCGAACCTGCACTAATTGCAGGCAGCTGGTGTTACTTAAGGAGGCATTAGCCCACTGCTCCACCAAGGCTCTGAATGACAGATGATTCTTTTTTTCCTACTGACTAACAAATGATTTTGCCATCAAAGCTGGTTATTTTGTGGCCCTATTCCCTGTTTTTTGAAGGGGAGACTAGGAAGGATCTGAGAATATCTTTGGATGCTCAGGCACCTATGAAGAGGAGGGGGTCTTAGTAAGGAGCAATTCTTGGTAAGAAGCAGTTGAAAGGTTTCATCTCTTGTCCCCTTTTCCCTTCAGCTGCTCATTTTTCTCTTAAGCATACCTGGACCAAAGTCTTTGTTATTTCTATTTACATCCAATGACTGATCTAAATATGTAGTGGCATCCAGAAGTAGATATTTCTCAATACCAAATAGAAAAAAACCAAGTAAGATAATTGTACTGTCAACTATTAGTTGAAAAAGAGTTCTTTAAGTCTCTTGCATGTTTTCTGTTCTAGAAGCAGTATCTTTCTCCAATTTTAATTGCCTTTTACAAAAGAAAGGAAGGTAAAGAACGTTTTTCCCCACAACCATTTGTAATTTGCCAATTCAGATTGCAAATGGGATAATTAGTTTAGCACAATAAAACCAGAAATAAAAACAAACCAAACAACAACTCCTATTCATAGGGCTATAGGAATAAGTGTTTAAAAATTCTCTAATATAAATTTGTCATTTGCTACACTTTTATTTGTTTGTTTATACTCTATGCACTTTGCAATGTATGGCAGTGAAAGTTGGACCATAAGAAAGGCTGAGCGCCAAAGATTTGAAACCTTTGAACTATGGTGCTGGAGAAGACTCCTGCGAGTCCCTTGGACTGCAAGGCGATCAAACCAGTCAGTCCTAGAGGAGATCAACCCTGACTGCCCTTTAGAAGGCCAGATCCTGAAGCTAAAACTCAAACACTTTGGCCACCTAATGAGAAGGAAGGACTCACTGGAAAAGAGCCTAATGCTGGGAAAGATTGAGGGCAATAGAAGAAGGGGACGACAAAGAATGAGGTGGCTGGATGGAGTCACTGAAGCAGTAGGCATGAGCTTAAATGGACTCCAGAAGATGGTAGAGGACAGGAAGGCCTGGAGGAACGTTGTCCATAGGGTCGCGATGGGTCGGACACGACTTCGCAACTAAGAAAAACAACAACAACTCTATGCACTGGAGCAGTTGAAAAGATTTCTTTTATTATTTATTTGTTTGTTTGTTTATTGCAATGGAGCACTGCAATAGGTTTCTTCTTACCATTTCAAGTATTACAAACCTTAGTACAGAATATTTTTCTTGGATCGTGCTTCCTGGGATATGAGTAACACCCTTTTGCTGGATCCTTTCTTGAAGGCCCTCTTAGATCCCCTATTTCATAGGCTGTTCATGGAATAATTGATCAGGGGTGTTAAGATTATGCAGAAAATAGAGAAGACTTTGTTCAAATTGTTTAGGCTGCTATGTTTTGGTAATATACTGTATAAGCAATGATAATGGTTCCATAGAAAACTGTAATCACAATGTGATGAGAACAACAGGTAGAAAATGTTTTCTTCTGGTGATCCTGAAAGAAATTCTTGAAATTTATTTATTTATTTATTTATTTATTTATTTATTTATTTATTTATTTATTTATTTATTTATTTATTTATTTATTTATTTATTTAAATCCCATTTATATCTCGCTCTTCTCCGAAGACTCAGGGTGGCTTACAATCTAAGCACAAATCAAATGTGCTTAGCAATGATTCTGATGACACAAACATAGGAATCCAAGGTCATCAATAAGGCTAGCTTTGTACAAGCAGAACTTAGAACATTTATCCCCAATTCTTCTTGCTAGATTTAACAATGGTGAGTAATCACAAAAGAAAAGGTCTGCTTCACTTGGATCACAGAAGGTTAAATAGGAAGAAAGGTGTGTAGTGAATGAAGAAGCCACAAGGCTTATCATCCAAGACACTAGTGACAATTGAACTCATAACCTGAGGTTCATTATTGTTATATAGGACAGGAGCCTTTAGATAACTAAATATTTGTCATAAGACTCATCTCTATCTCATCACCAAAAAAGTAAAAGTTGCTATTCTTCTATGAATGTCTTTTGTATTGACTATTATTTTTGTGCTAGTTTCTTTATTAGCCATGTTAGATATATAAATTAACTTTTATCACTTGAACATTGAAAAAAGCATGAAAATTAAAAAGAAGAGCAAATATGCATAGTCCTTGTTTAATAAATCTACAGTATAAAACCCCCTCCCCCCACATACAGAGGATATATCTTCTAACACTTTATCAATGATTGCAGATCTTGGTGTACAATTATTTTATGAAAAAAAAAATCTAGTTTCACTCATTATTTCCAACATGGGGTCCATAGGTAGTAAAACATAAATCTGTTCAAACAGTTATATTTGAATAGACAAACAGAATGGGACACCACAACAGTCATAAGTATGAAGCAGTTGTCAAGCATTTGAAATTTGATCACATGAACATGGGGATTCTGCAAAGGTTGTAACTATGAAAAGCAGTCATAAATCACTTTTTTCATTGCTGTTGTAACTTTGAAAAGTTCACTAAATAAACTGTTGTAAGTCAAGGACTACTATATACTATCACAATATTGTGAATTAACTGAATAAGCCATTTAGACATGATACTGAAAAGACCACTCCCCCACAAGTATCGAGACTGCATAAATTCCAGAAGTTTATGTAAAACTCAGGAAGGGTATATAAGGACTCTCCCATCCTCAGATCTAGCTTTGTACTGTATATATTTTCCATGAAAATTCCTTAATATTTTGGTCTATTTCTGATCACTCAAATCTGTCACTCAAATCCAGCCTTTGTGAGTATAGATAGATAGACATTATTCCTGGAAGAAATTTGGGATATCCTGGATAAGTATTTTCTTGAGGCAGGCCAAATTCTGAAGACCACATCTGCTTCTGGGTTACAGAATTAACTTCCAGAAAAACACTATATCACCCCAGAATAGTTGGGTTCACTTTGTTTGGCTAAAGAACAAAACATTGCAGAATTCTTTAGAATATTCAACTCTCAGAAGGCTTTGTAGACACTTAATCAGGACAAGTCTATCAAACTTCCTTACACCAGTCTATTCATAGCCTATAAGAATATCAGAAAGATTTCCAAATGCTTTTTCCATTGGGTATTTTCATCTGGAAATGTCTATAAGGTCTACTTCTACATTAGCAAGAATATAATCTGTACCAGTTCCAAAACAGCTTTAGATGTTTGAAAGAAAAATACCAAAAGTCTATTTACTCTGTTGTAAAATAAACCAAAGATTTGTAACAGGTCCTGAGGGAGGTCAAAACCCTGATACTTTTGTAACATCTGTAGGATACTTTCTCTCTATCTATCTTCTATTCACACAAATCTTTGTACCATCAAACATTCTTTCCCAATGGTGCTTTGACCTATTCTTCAGCATATTAGGAAAACCAGATTACACAAAGATTCTATGGTACTTTTCCATTTCCTCCACAATTTGTACATGATTACAGAATGGAAAATGAGACTTGTAATAATGTTTGAGTCTGCATTATTTGAATATAAGCCTGGAATTAATTCAGACAAAATCCTTCTGGACATTTATGCTATAGGGAATTCCAAATTAAACATATAATAAAATGATGTAGAGTAACTTTCCATTTAATATGTGCCTTTAGGGAATATTAGAACACAGAATCATAGGGCTAGAAGGGACCTTGGAATTTTTCTAGTTCAACCCCCAGCTCAAGGCAGAAAATTTTATACCATTCCTGTGGTTGTCCAGTGTATATTTTGAAAACTTCTAATTATGGAGTGCCATAACTTGGAAGGCAAGCTATACCATTGATTAATGAGTCTCACTGTCAGAAAACTTCCCTTACTTCTAGATAGGATCTCTGTTTAACAGACTTCCACCCATTACCACTTTTCCTCCCTTCTGGTGCTTTGGCAAATAAGTCAATCCCCTCTTTCTCTATGATATTCAACTATTGGAAGACAATTATATGCCCCCCCCCCATCCTTCTCTTCAATAGCTATACTTATTTAGATCTCTCATCTATTCATCAAACACTTTAGCCTTCAAACCATTTCTCATTTCTATTGTTCTTCTCTGCCCTCATTTCTATTGTTCTTCTCTGCCCTCAACATCTCTTTCTTTTTTGCAATACAATAATCCAAGTTTGGCCTTACTAGTGTGGTATAAAGCACTATTATCACTTCTTCTGGGCTTGTTGGTTGATCTGTTCATGTAGCCCAGGACTCTTTTGGCAGCTGCAGCTCATACTTAAGTGGTTGTCAACTATAATATCATGTTTCCCCCAAAATAAGAC
>JAKJMR010017375.1:292087-337220 GCA_024449315.1 Daboia siamensis | reverse complement strand
GTCTTATTTTGGGGGCGTGCCCATCAATCTCTTAGGCCAGGTGGTACAGGCCTCCCCTGCCCTGCATGGATTCAGAGGGTATCTGGCAGGTGGAGAGAGGCGGCCACATGTTGCATCCAGTGGGTCGATGCTACTACCACAAGATGAGGAAGGTGGCAGGGAGGTAGAGCTACCCCATGCACCCTGCAGGCTAGGCAATGTATACCTCCTTGACTGTGCAGCTTCAGAGGGTGTCTGACAGGCAGAGGGAGAGAGCCATGTAGCACGAGGTGAGTCAAGGCAGATGGTGGGAAGATGGAACTGTCTGCCTTTACCTGCCAGACAGATGCTGAAGCCACAGGCAGGGGAGGTGTCTGCAACCTAGCCTGCAGGGTGTGTGGGCAGCTCCAATAGGAGGTAAACTGGCTGTGGACCACCATGACATAAATGGCCAGCTTCTTGTGCTGGGGCACAGTGGACCAGGCTATGCCAGGCAGAAGGAGATATGGCCACAGCAGTTCAAGGCAGAGCATCTGCAGGTGAGGTAGAGGCCAGAGGTGGCCAGGGGCAGGCCCATGCCTTCCTTGCCCAGCCAGCATGTGAGCTGTAGCATCACCAGGGCCAGGCCAAAACAGTACTGGGTTCAGCCCATAGCCCAGTGCCTGCAGTACTTTGTAGGCATGCAGGCCAGTGCTCAGCAGCCCAAAGGCAGTGGCAGGTGAGGTGGCATAGACAGTGCAGCTCCACAAACAGCCAGTGACAAAGGGTCCCTTGCAGGCTGGTGATGGTGAGGTGCTTTGGAGGTCACAGATCTCCACCCCATAAAAGGCAGAAGCAGCCCAGTAAGGGGACCGAGAACAGAAGTGCCAGAAGTACCCCAGCCAGATGGCAGGGTGGAAAGAGGCCATGGTATGCCAAGGGGGCATAGTATGCCAAGAGGCCATGGCATACCATGAGGGCAGCAGCAGGGCAGCAGCCAGAACCAAGGTTAGGCAGGGCAATCCCAGATCACACAGCAGCCACATGGCCAGTGTGGGAAGCTGCTTCCACACCATCTATTGTCCTGGCCAAAGATTCACCAGCCCCCAGCAGCAGGAGCAGGCATAGCAAGCACAGCAGCTGGGCCTCAGGGCTAGCCAGGCAGTGATTGCACCTTCTGAAATCAATCCAAGGAAGAACAGACAACTGTTAAGAGTTATTGCTTTCATGGCCTGATTATCTAACTAACTATTAAGAGTAAAACACTGAACTATACTAGAAATATTCTAAAATGTAGAATTATGTTGTTGTTGTTAGCTGCGAAGTCGTGTCTGACCCATCGCGACCCTATGGACAATGTTCCTCCAGGCCTTCCTGTCCTCTACCATCTGCTGGAGTCCATTTAAGCTCACGCCTACTGCTTCAGTGACTCCATCCAGCCACCTCATTCTCTGTCGTCCCCTTCTTCTCTTGCCCTCAATCTTTCCCAGCATTAGGCTCTTCTCCAGTGAGTCCTTCCTTCTCATTAGGTGGCCAAAGTATTTGAGTTTCAACTTCAGGATCTGGCCTTCTAAGGAGCAGTCAGGATTGATCTCCTCTAGGACTGACCGGTTTGATCGCCTTGCAGTCCAAAGCACTCACAGGAGTCTTGTCCAGCACCATAGTTCAAAGGCCTCAATTCTTTGGCGCTCAGCATTTCTTATGGTCCAGCTTTCACTGCCATACATTGCAACTGGGAAGACCATAGCTTTGACTATGCACACTTTTGTTGGCAGGGTGATGTCTCTGCTTTTTAGTGTGCTGTCTAGATTTGCCATGGCTTTCCTCCCCAGAAGCAAGCGTCTTTTAATTTCTTGGCTACAGTCCCCATCTGCAGTGATCTTGGAGCCCAGGAAAATAAAATCAGATACTACCTCCATTTCTTCCCCATCTATTTACCAGGAATTGAGAGGGAAGGATGCCATGATCTTGGTTTTCTTAATGTTAAGTTTCAACCCAAGTTTTGCACTCTCCTTCTTCACACATAACATGAGGCTCTTTAGTTCTTCTTCACTTTCTGCCATTAGAGTGGTATCATCTGTATATCTTAGGTTGTTGATATTTCTTCCGGCAATCTTAATTCCAACTCTTTATTCATCTAGCCCTGCCTTTCTCATGATGTGCTCTGCATATAAGTTAAATAGGCAGGGTGACAGTATACAGCCTTGCCGGACTCCTTTCCCAATTTTGAACCAAACAGTGGTTCCATGTCCAGTTCTCACTGTTGCTTCTTGGCCCACATATAGGTTTCTCAAGAGACAAATAAGATGGTCTGGTACTCCCATCTCTTTAAGAACTTGCCACAGTTTGTTATGATCCACACAATCAAATGCTTTAGCCTAGTCAATGAAGCAGAAGTAGATGTTTTTCTGGAACTCTCTAGCTTTCTCCATGATCCAGCATATGTTGGCAATTTGATCTCTAGTTCCTCTGCCTCTTCGAAATCCTGCCTGCACTTCTGGTAGTTCTCGATCCACATACTGCTGAAGTCTAGCTTGTAGGATTTTAAGCATAACTTTACTAGCATGTGAAATGAATGCAATGGTGCGATAGTTTGAACATTCTTTGGCACTGCCTTTCTTTAGAATTGGAATGTAAACTGACCTTTTCCAATCCTGTGGCCACTGTTGAGTTTTCCAAATTTGCTGGCAAATTGAGTGTAGCACTTTTACTGCATCAAGTTTTAAGATTTTGAATAGCTCAGCTGGAATACTGTCACCTCCACTAGCTTTGTTGTTGCTCAGAATTATAGTCTGAAAATATTCTACAAAATCAAATTAATTCAATATGTGTTTTTTATTCCTTAATAGGGATATTGATCTAGCATATGCTATATAATATAAAACAGAATGAACAATTTTAAAAATTAAATGAATTAATTTTCTATTCTTTCTGCATTATATTACAAATTCTATTCCAGCATTCTGAGGGCACATTAGGAAAAGTACTAACATTGGTATTATGGAACAAAATTGTTTTATGTTTCTTCAGGTATGGAAATTTATAACTTTGCATTTGGATCATTCCAGCATAGTAATTACAGAGGAATGCGTGACAAACCTTGACCCATTTGGTAATCATTTCAGAGATATTTCCTTACCTAAGTAGAGAAACAGAATGACCATTGATGAGCAAAAAAAAAAAAAAAAAAAAATCAAAGCAATTTTGACCTTTTCAGCTTTCTAGTTGTGAGAAAGCTGGCAATGAGCATTTAAAACCAACCTTCCTTCCTTCCTTCCTTCCTTCCTTCCTTCCTTCCTTCCTTCCTCCTAATCTCCTTCTCCCCTCCCTTCCCTATCATATCCCTGTCTTCTGTCCCCATCCTTTCTCTTCCTTTTAGAGTAAGCAAGTAATGGCTGCTGCCAGGTGGTGAAGGGAATAAGAGACAATAGTGTGAGCATAGAGACAGGAATTCACTTGGAGTTAACAGAATTAGAGAATAACAGAGTTGAAAGGGATCTTAGAGATCTTCTAGATCAATCCCCTACTCAACATCCTAAATTTGTTCATAGTCCAAAATTGTATAGAAATCAGCCTTGCCATTTTGTATGACCAGGTATAGGTAGCGTGGTTACATCTGTTCACTTTCTCTGCTGTCAACTGTATTTAATTGTATAATGTAGATAACAGTGATAAAATACCAAAACTACAGTACTTAATATTGAATCAAATTTAATTCAATGAAAACATATCAATATAATCATAATCAACATGAAATGAAAAGCAGTCTTGGTTTCAGTATACTCAATTGCTAGCTAGGTGGAAGTTAGATCAAAAGGTTGGTATTACATTAATGGATGAAAATTTGGTAAAACAGATTAAAGATCAAAATCGAGCGCATATAAAGAGAATTTATAATGCTTTAATAGAATTGGATTCCGAAATTGAATTAATTAAAGATTGTATGGTAAAGTGGGCTCAAAATATTCAAGAACCGATCCCATTGGAAATATGGGAGGTAATTTGGGTTAGAAATGTAAAATTTACCCAGGGCCAAAATTTAAGAGAAAATTTTTATAAAATGTTTTATAGATGGCATCTGGATCCTAAAAAGCTGTCTTGTATGTATCCCAACTTACAGCCCAAATGTTGGAGATGTGGTAGTTTGGGGGCTACTTATTTTCATATTTGGTGGACTTGTAGAAATATAAAAGTTTTTTGGATTAAAATTTGGTGGAACATTCAAAAGATTTTTAAGAGAAAGATAAAGTTTACCCCACAATTATTTTTTTTGGGTGTTATCACAGATTGTGATACTAAAGAAATTAATTTGATGTTGAACTTGATAACAGCTGCAAGGTTATTGGTAGGGCATTATTGGAAGAAGGATTGCTTGCCTACTATAGAAGAATGGATGCTTAAAGTGTAAAATTTAGCAGAAATGGCTAAGATTTCTGCTTATTTGAAGGATCATTCACAAGAAAGATACATTTCGGTTTGGAGAAGATGGCTAGATTATATTCAGAATAAATATGGGATTAAAAAGTTCCATTTAGCTTATGAGTAAATTTTAGATTGTTATAGTTTATTATAATGGAAATTTTTCTTTTTTATTATTATTAGCTTTAATTATATGATATTATTATTGTATTAGTATAATTTAGATACTTTTAGTTTGCTTGTATTTATGTTATAGGGGAGTTAAAGTGCATTATATATTTGGTTATTTATATAGTTGGTCAATGTTAGTTAGATTATGATTATTATATATCTGCAACCCTGTAGTCAGCTTTGGGAAGTGGGGGAGGGAGAGGGGGGGCTTAAGGGTGGGTTGAGGAGAGGATAATATTGTAATTTTTATAAAACTTTTCAATAATTAAAAAAAAAGAAATGAAAAGCCTTTTCTCAAATTGACATGATGTACTAGTCCTCTAGTAATTTGTTTAGTGTGTGAAACAATAGTATAAATTGTTAAATAAAGAGCCATGGTGGCACAGTGATTAGAATGCAGTAGTATTGCAAGCTAATTCTGCTGACTGCCAATTGTCAGCAGTTTGGCAGTTCAAATCTCACCAGCTCAGGGTTGACTGAGCCTTCCATCCTTCTGAGGTTGATAAAATAAGGACCCAGACTGCTGGGAGCAATATGCTAACTCTATAAACTGCTTAGAAAGGGCTGTAAAGCACTGTGAAGTGGTATGTAAGTTTAAGGCTATTGCTATTACTATTTGTACAATGATGATAGATAAATGCAATTTCTATTTTTCTGCTGTATGCAGACTTAGAGATTTCCAGTTACATTATTCTGGCTTATTTTCACTTTGTTTCATCATTCCCACCTTCCTTGAAAAAATGGAACAAAGACAGGCCAATGTGTCAACTATCTGTAGGCATCAGTTCAATTCCAGAGGTCAATCGATGTAATTATGCATTCTCTTGCCAAGATGTTTTCCCTAATCAGTCTGACATTTAACATTAGTACTTTCAACCCAAAAGAAATGTCCCCAAAGATATTCAGTTGTGAAACAAAAGATTTTTCATTGTCATTATTCTTTCTGCCTCTACTATTACTGTAAAATGTCTGACTACTGTTTATACAAATTATGTGCAATTTATATCCTTATTTATCATAAGCACTATTACATTCTATAAATAAATGATCTCTCAGTTGCCAAAGAGCCAACCAGATTTGTATTTTTGATACAGTTTTTCTTACTGCTTCTTTTTGATCCTTCCACTAATTGATTGGAAGACCAAAGTTCAGCTTTGAACCAAGTGATAAAATAACGTCTTACGGCAAATGATTTATGAGAAGCAAAATATATCCCATAAACTGTGTTCTTCTATTCCTTAAGAAAAGGGTTTTTCATGCTGATGTTCCTATGGAACTAGAAAGGAAGTCCTTTTTATACAATAAAAATGTTAATTTGAATGTTTGGGAGTAAAAGAAGTTGTGATAATATACCTAAAGTGATACAGATAATTTTATATATCCTATTATTGCACATTCATCTTTTACTACGGATAGAAAGAAGAATTCATATTTGGAACAGAGTAAGACCCATGGGATAATAAACAGTATTTTCTATTTCCTCACATACAGTAAATGGACATTTTAATAAAATTTATATATTTTTACACAATATAATTTGTTTGATCTAAATTCATCTTGCTATCTTTTTTTTCTTTCAAAAACATTTCTCTCATTCAATCCATTTTTTTTTTTTTGCTCTAAGATTCATTCAGGTTAGAAAATAATAAAGTTCCTATAAATTTTACAGTGCAGTATTTTTTCTTTTAAGGGAGTCCCATTTATCTTCTCTAGATCAAATTCTTTGTAGCTTTCATTTCCATTTAAACAAGGACTGACCTGAACATGCAATGCAATTGAGAGATAAAGTTTTTCTAGAACCACATAGAAAATGCCAAGAAAAGGTCATGGTGGCTTTAATTGCCTTTTGGACAGAAAAGGAAGGGAACACTGTGTGACAGATCACTGCTCAGATAGCAGTTTACTAGTTCAGACTGCAGATAGGATGGCAATGAGTTTGGTATTAATGAAAGTTTATCTGTGAAAGAACAAACAGATAAAAATATGCCTGCATTTTTTTTGTTCCTAGAAAAAATCTCAATACTTCACATTCTCAGACTTTCTATACTTATTATAATGGATTTTTATTTATGCATTGTAAACTGAAAGATAAATTAATGTTGTTATATCTTATTGCACAATCAGCCAGATATTTAGACAGGAATTGACATTTTTGTCCACCTATTTACAAGATCCTGGATAGGCAGTTGTTGTTATCATCATCATCATCATCATCATCATCATCATCATCATCATCATCATCATCATATCAGAAAAATGATATTTCTGTTTACATTTCAAATATTACAATCCCTGCTATTATCTCTGGATATTTTATCTGGTTTGTATACCCAATGATATTCTCAATAGTGCAAGTTTGCCAATAGCTTTCCCAAGAGCCTTTTTAAATTCTTCATTCCTCAGAGTATAAAGAAAGGGATTGATCATGGGAGTCAGGATTGTGTAGAAAACTGAGAATTCTTTGTTCAGATTCCTGAGTTTGCTGTCCTTTGGTAATAAGTACACAATTATGAGGGTCCCATAGAAAATTGTTACAACAATAAGATGAGAGGAACAAGTGGAAAATGCTTTTTTTCTTCCAGAGGTTGAAGATATTCCTAAAATGGTTCTGATAATGAAGATATAGGAGGTCATAGTCAGAAACAAAGGTGGTAGTGTGCATACAGAACCCAAGACTAACATTGCCATTTCAGTCTGTTCAGTGGGACTACATGAAAGCATTAACAATGGTGCATAATCACAAAAGAAATGATCAATTTTGTTGGTGCCACAGAAAGTTAATTGAGAAGTGAAGAAGGTGGTGACTGCAGCAGCCACAAGGCCAGCCATCCAAGAGACAAGGCATAATTGAATACAAGACCTGTTTTTCATTATAGTTATATAATGCAGTGGTTTACATATAGCTATGTACCTATCACAAGACATTACAGATAAGAGGTAACTTTCAGCTCCTGCTAGAAAAGCAAAGAAATAAAATTGGAGGAAACACCCACTAAAAGAAATTCTATGACTGTCAGTTACAAAACTGGTCAAAATCCTAGGGAGGATTGTTGAAGTATAGCAGGTTTCCAAAACAGACAAGTTTCCCAGAAAGAAATACATGGGTTTGTGAAGACTACAATTAACTATTATTACTACAACTATAAGAATGTTTCCAGTCATTGTCACCATGTATATTATTAAAAATATAACAAAAAAAATGGTCTGCAACTGAGGAAGAGTTCTGAATCCTAGGAGGATAAATTCTGCAACCATTGTTTGATTATCTTTCTCATCTTTAGCCATGGAGTTTTTCATCAAATGGTCGTATACTCTGTAAAACAATATTGCAGTGTTCAATAAAAGTTCTTATTTAAAGTCTTGACTACAATGATCAGGTGTCTTACTTTGTAGTGGGGTTTTTCCCCCTCATATACTGATGAAAGTTGATCACCACGTTTATGGACAATCTTAGACATTTTATACTAAAATAATTAACACTTGCTGAAGCATATATTTTAATAACGTTAATTTATTTATGAATACTTTTGTTTTGGTTTTCATTAGGACTGTCCTGTGTAGCTTAATTTTATCTTACATTATTTTAAAATTCAGTTTTTAAAAAAATTGTCTGAACATGTGCATATTTCACAATACATATTCTTGCATCCACATTTGCTATTGTCCAATTTTTAGTACATGGGTTTTTTATATTTATGAATATTTAGTGTATATATGTATGTATATACTGTATATAATATCTGTTTATTGTATATATATATGTATATATGTATGTATTGTTTTTCTTAATATACAATTATGCATACAAATTTAAAAAGCTTTAGTGCATTTTTTTAAAAAAAGAGTCTATTCTCTGGGTCCACATATTTTCAATTTCTGTGTCTAATACTAGTTTAATGCAATCTTTCACCTAATTAAAAAAACTTCAATAAATTCTTCCTTATCAATAAACTTGCTAATAGAATCGAGAGGGGATAGTCTTAAATGCCATTAACACAATTCTTTTTTGCATATTAGGGTTTATTATCATTAAGTGCACTACCCAAATTTGTGGAAAATGTGTAAGGATGCATAGGTAATGTTAAAATGAGGAAGAATCTATTTCTTTGGGAGCTATTATTCAGAAAGCAGAGAGAGAGAGAGAGAGACAGATAGACAAAAGACATAGAGACAGAAACAGACCTTTGTATTTTCAAACTGGTGTCATCCATTGATGCTTTGACTTCATGTCTCAACTTATCAGGACCACTGGATGTATTGTTATTCATTTCAATTTCCTCTGCAATATACATGACCCTCAAATAAATATAATGCAGTACGTTCCAGGCATTGATGAAATTAGTAATGTTCAAGCTTATACCTGTTGCTTATTTACTTTTCTTCTCCGAAGATCTAATCTCTGTGGGCACATCTGCCATAGGGAATCAGTGTTCAGAGTACATTTTTTCAACAGAGAATACAGAAAAAATATGAAATGAATACTTTCTTCTTAAAGTAATCATGAAATTATCCCTAAAAATAAATACAAGTGTTGGGGAAAGAAGTCAGAAAGAGTGAAAGAGATTGTTACAATGGATTTTAAATGTAAAAGTATATTCACATAATAGCAAAGCACCAAGACTTATATACCACTTCACACTGCTTTACAACTCTCTCTAGCTGGTTTACATAGTCAACATATTGCCCCCAACAATCTGGATTTCAATGCTGCAACATTGACATGTTTTTGCACTGACAATATAAGAGGCAGCCTTTTGCTTTAACTGTTTGGTTCTGAATAACTAAAGCATGGGAGGAATGCAATCTGGATGTTTTGACAAGATAAGGGGTAGCCGCTTCAGAAGGGAAGTGAAACTTTGTGCATTAAATTAATTGGTAAATGTGATTCATAACATATAAATAAGGGAGGGAAATTCTGTATTATGTGGTGTGTCAAGGGGAGGAGAATTCAGATTCTGGCATCCATCCATGAGTGCCGATGCTCCATTCTGCTCATTATAGACTTTTTTAGAATAAATAATCATGCAGTGCTCTTTGATGTGTCTTTTAATTGGAACCATGACATCATGCCAGAATATACTTTCTTTCAAGCATGCTGGGGAGTCCTGAGCCCCTGCCACTGTCTCTAGCAAGGGACAGAAGCTGGCAAAGATTCAGGGAAGAATCTTCAACCATGGGAAGAGGAAGCCTGACAGCTGACGAAACCTCAGAGGAGGGACTAATGGATGGCTTGCTGTGGGAAGATCTCCAACCCTCAGCAGCTAAGTGAGCCTATTTGGTTGTCAGGTTGGAACCACTCCAGCGGAGACTACAGATGTCTTGAGACTGCACTACCAGAGCAGAATGGTGGAGAGCTACCAGACTATCTGCCACTGAGAATTTTGGTGAGTGGAAAATCCTGTCTGCAGACCAGACAGCCTGCCAGCCCCAGGAGTACTCTGCCAGGCCCCCCAGACCCACAGAGACAGAGGACCCCAGCCTCGGGCCTCTGCAGCAATGGGAGGTTGGGGAACCCACAAAAGTGAAAGAACAACAATCTCTGAACTTGCCACAGCTAATAGAGGCCTTGCAACAGCTGGGGGTGACGCAGAAGCCTGGAGATCAGGAGCTGGTGGGAGGACAACAACAGGAAGGGTGTCAACAGCAGGGCCCAAATGTTCAACCCCTGAACATATAGCAGGACCAGTGGGGCCAGCACCAGTAGGGGCCCTGGCAGCCATTGAATCAACAACCAGGATGGGGCCAGCAGCAACTGGAGACACAACAGCAGCAATGGGGGTCCCAGCAATCAATGATGAGCCCACCCTTCAGAGCAACCTTCAATGGGGACCCAGAGAAATGATTTTCTTCCTCAACCAAGTACGCTTTCACTTGAATCACTGGGCCCATCTCTACCCAGACCCAGGTGCTATGGTCGATGTGATTGCATCCAGACTAGAGGGAGAAGTATCCGAATAGTTGAACAATTTATATAACAAGCAAGCCCCTGACTTGGAGGACCCCCACCTTTTCCTCCTAGGGCTGAGGGAAAGATTTGAGGACCCATCCATTGCCCTCAAAGCAGAAGAACAAATCCTCAAGATAAAACAAGCTGGCCGGCCTGCCCTGGAGTACATGCAGGAGTTTTGAAAGATGGCTGGTCGGATAGAGAGATGGCCTGAGCAATCCATAATTCATCTTTTTTGAAAGGGTTAGACAACCACCTTAATCAGGCATGTATCTATTAAGCTGTGCCTTACCAGCTGCATGAATGGTACCAGGCAGCATTGAATTTAGATGTTCAGCTCGCCTGCTATAAGAAGCCTCTCCTACCTGAAGCCAAGCCAAGGTCAGAACAACCCAAATTGCAATCATCCCCACGAAAATCTCCAGCTACTGTGATGGCTGAATGACCCAGGCCACCTGTAGGCCCAGCAATTCAATATTTATGGTGCAGACAGCAGGGACATCGAGCACTTTGGGGCTATCACTTCCTGGTAATATAATCCCACAAGAATTAGACAAAATTTTATGGGGAAGTGATGCTAAATTTTTATCTAAGACCTATAATCTACTTTTGTTCCATGGGATGGAAGGGGGAACAATAAATGACGTAATGACTGCCTGGGGGAGAAATATTGCTCGCACTATAGAATTAGAAGAGTGGGAATAAATTTGGAAGAAAAATATAAAATTAACGTTAGCAACATCATTTAAAGAAAATATGTACAAAATGTTGTATAGATGGTACTTAGCTCCCTCACGAATTTCAAAAATGTTTCCCAGTGCAAATGACAAATGTTGGAAATGTGATTCTGCCAGGGGCACTTTCTACCATCAATGGTGGACTTGTCCAAAGGTTAGGTTACTGGACCAATATAAAAAATTGGTTATTTCAAATAACAGGATATGATCTTCAATTGGACCCAGCTATTTTCCTCTTGGGGATGAAGCCACAAGAAGTACCAAAAAATGTTTGGTATCTAGTAATACATATTACAACAGCGGCGCGTATGATTTATGCACAATATTGGAAGACGAAGGAAATCCCAACGGATTATCAAGTAATAGAGAAAGTATTACTATGCGCAGAGTCAGATCGAATGACATATATTCTCAAAGGGAAAAGTGAATCACTTTTCAATAAAAGTTGGGACTCCTGGTATTCATGGTTACAAAATAGAATATTTAATCTCAACGGGGGAAATATCAGATGATTGTGTATTATTATTTGAGGTATAGAATCTGGAGATATATACAATTATAGATTTCTAATATTTGGTAATTAAAGGTTACTTAGCCTGGGATGCACGAGAAAAATAAATTAGGGGTAGTATTACACTACCCGGTCCTGTCTAATGTTGTTGTTTTTGTTTTTTTGGTGTCTAGGATGTTTTGGTGTTTTTCTATTTGATGCACTTTTCAGTACTTTGTAATAATATTGGTTTTTTTATTTAAAATTTGTTTAATAAAATTTAAATAAATAAATAAATAAAAGTTTCTAACTTGGCGGAAATGGCAAAGATCTCAGCGTATCTGAAAGATCAATCGCAACAGAGATATATTGTGGAGTGGAGGAGATGGATTGACTATATTCAGAACAAATATGGGACTAAAAAGTATTATTTAGCATTTGAATAAGTAACGGATATATATGATGTATAACTAGCTTGTAGTTATTTTACTGAGAGTTAAAGTGTGATAGAATTTAATATTTTATTGTTGTTTGCATGTTTTAGATTATGTTTGTTTGTACTTTTATACCCTGTATTTAGCTCTGGGAAGTCGGGGAGGGGGGAGGGGAGGGGAGGGTTGGGGAGGGTTGGGGAGAGGGGTGGGGGAAGGGGGGTGTTGTATTCAAAATGTATTGTAAAACTTTTCAATAAAAAAACCCTCCCCCCCAAAAAAAAACATGTTACAGGGAATTTTAGCCCACCCAATAAGCGAGTGCACATGGCTACCTCACAGCCACCAGGCGAACTGCTCATCCCCAGTGAGTACCAGGACCTAGCGGAGGCATTTAGTGAGAAAGAATGTGATACCTTGCCTCCTCACTGGCCCAATGATTGTTCCATTGAACTGTTACTGGAGGCCAAACTTCCCCGACCAAGAATGTACTCTGTGTCCCCCCTTGAAATGGAGAAGATGCAGCAATATGTGGATAAAAACCTAGCAAGGGGATTCATTGAATGGGCCAAGTCCACTGTGGGAGCTCCTGTGTTGTTCAAAGAAAAAAAAAAGATGGGTCTCTTTGTCTCTGCATAGACTATAAGGGCCTTAATGCTGTGAGTGTGGAAAATAAATACCCTCTCCCCCTCCTGAAAGACTTACTAACCCACCTGGTGAAGGGGAGTGTCTTCACTAAGTTAGACCTGAGAGGAGCATATTACTGGGTGAGAATAAAGGAGAGGGATGAGTGGAAAATGGCCTTCAACTGCCCCTTGGGAAGCTACCAATTTAAAGTCATGCCATTTGGATTGCAGAGGGCCCCAGCAGTATTTATGCAGTTGCTTAATGAGGTCCTACATGATCATTTATACAAAGGGGTTCTGGTGTATCTTGTGACATTCTGATATAAAGTACAAATATGACTGACCACATAAGACTGTCAAAGAAGTGTTAAAGAAACTATTGAATGCCAAACTTTATGTCAAGTTGTCGAAATGTGAATTTCACCAAACCTGATTAGATTATCTTGGCTATAGAATTTCCAATGTGGGCATTGAAATGGACCCAGTCAAAGTGAAAGCTATAATTGAATGGCAGTCCCCAAAGACTCACAAACAGCTCCAGAGCTTCCTAGGGTTTGCCAACTTCTACTGTCAATTCATTCCCTCTTTTGCTGAGATTGCTCTACCCCTTAAAGAACTACTCAAAATGGGCAAGGGAGGGGGAAACCACAACATGGACAACCACTAACATGGACTATGAGTTGTCAGAAAGCTTTTGAGAATTTAAAAAGACTATTTGCGGCTGAACCGGTTCTAAAGCATCCCTGCCCAGGGGAGCCCTTCATAACTCAAGCAGATGCCAGTGACGTGGCAGTCGGAGCTGTGTTATTGCAAAAGCTGTGTTACTGCTGAGAATTTTAATTTTAATTGGGGTTTTTATTTGTTCAGGGATTGATATAATTTTTTAAATTGTTTTTAAATTTTGTATTTTTTGTTTTAATCACCCTGTAAACCGCCCTGAGTCCTTCGGGAAAGGGCGGTATATAAATACAATAAAATAAATAAATAAATAAAAGAATAAAAGTGGGGTCCTGCAACCTTGTGCCTAAGAAATTCACTGAAGGCGAGAGGAGATGGACAGTCTGGGAGAAGGAGGCCTTCACAATTAGGTGGGGGTTATTAAACTGGCAACACTATTTAGAAGGGAGCAAGGTGCCTTTTGAAGTATGGACAGATCAAAAAAATTTAGAGGCACTAAAAACTCCCCACAAATTGTCCCCAAAGCAAGTGTGATGGGCACAGTACTTTAATCATTTTAATTTTACTCTAAAGTACATAGCAGGAAGAAAAAACTTCCTAGCTAATGCGCTATCCTGATTACCACAGTACAAAAGTGAACATGAAGAGGTTTACGAGGCAATTATCCCCAGTTCACAACCTGAGGCACAACTCACACTGTGCAGAACCCCTAATCCTGATGACCTGAGAGTGAAGAAGATAAAACGGGAGCTCCTTACCAGAGTGAAGAAGATAAAACGGGAGCTCCTTACCAGTCAATGGTTCAAAGATAATTAAACCTCTCTAATTACAAGGGACGCAGTGACTCAGTGGGTTAGGATGCTGAGCTTGTCAATCAGATGGTCGGCAGTTTGGTGGGTCAAATCCCGAGTGCTGCGTAACAGAGTGAGCACATGTTACTCGTCCCAGCTTCTGCCAACCTAGCAGTTCGAAAGCACATAAAAATGCAAGTAGAAAAATAGGGACCACTATGGTGGGAAGGTAACAGCGTTCCGTGTGCCTTTGGCATCTAGTCATGCCGACCACATGACCATGGAGATGTCCTAGGACAAGCACTGGCTCTTTGGCTTTGAAACGGAGATGAGCACTGGCCCGTAGAGTTGGAAATGACTAGCACGCATGTGCAGGGGAACCTTTACCTTTACCTTTAATATGCAGGGATGGTTTGGCATACAAGGGGGGGAAATTATATCTACCTGATATCCTCCATCTCAATGCTCTCAAACACAGCCATGATGTAAAACAGGCTGGACACTTTGGATATTTAAAAATACACCTCATCCGCTGGCAATTTTGGTGGCCGGGGCTAAAACGAGATGTAGAAAACTATGTCAAGAGTTGTACCGTATGTGCCACCATGAAAAGAATTCCAAGGAAAACCCCTGGGCTTCTGCAGTCAGTGGCAGATCCTTCTCAAGCATGGGAAGAAATAGCTCTGGACTTTATTGTACACCTACTCAAAAGTAGAGGAAATACTGTCATCTAGACTGTGATAGATCTGTTTTCAAAGAAGACTCATTTTATCGCCTGTAAATGACTCCCATCTGCACAATGACTGACTAAATTGTTCCTGAAGCATATCTACCGACTGCATGATGCCCTAAGTGAATAATTTCAGATAGAGGACTGCAGTTCACAGAGAAATTTGGAGGAATTTCCTTAAATTAATTGGATCATCTCAAGGCTTATCATCTGCTTTTCATCTAGCTACCAATGGGGCTGCAGAATTTGCTAACAAAATGGTGGAGCAATACCTGAGATGCTTTGTTTCCTACCAACAGACAAACTGGACTGACCTCTTCCTTTTCGCTGAGGTGGCCTACAATAATTTTGTTCACAGCAGCACTGGCTACTCACCTTTAAGAGTAGCCACAGGAAAAGAGTTCAGTCCAATGCCTGACTACCCTCAGGTGCCCTCCGCTTCCCAGACACTTGATCATTGGGTGAGGGGGTGGGAAGAGGGTTGGAGAAACATGAAAATGGTGTTAATCAAGACTTCTGAGACATAAAAACAAGCTGATAAAAAGAGGGCTCCCCAAAGAACATTCCAAGTTGGGGAAAAGGTCTGTTTGTGGACCAAATACTTATGCCTTAAACTACCCAGCAAGAAATTGGGACCAAAATTGGGGCCTTTCTCCATTGTGAAAATCATCAACCTGGTCACAGTAAAATTGAAACTCCCCAGACTTTTGGGGAAAAAATCACCCAGTCTTCCATTGTAGCTTACCAAAACCTTTTAGAGCCTCCACTTTAAGACCTCCCCCTAAGAAAGCCTGATGGATTACTCTGGATCTCTCACTCTCTCTCAATCCTAAACTGAAGAAAGTCATTAAAATTTCTCTGTTACCCAGTACTGAATGATAGTTAATGGTCATTAAACTTGAATGAAAAACCACAGATACATAGACATACTTCATGTGATAATGTGCATGGACATAGTGATTGCTATTCTACTAGTTATTAGATTCTAGCCCAGATTTTGAGACTCAGTTGCAAAGGTCAAATATTTGCTCAAACATGTAGTCTTAAAAATTAACATCATGGATCTTTGCTCTGACCCTGACGAAAAACTGCTATTCCATCCTCATCAATTTGATTCACCTTTGGACAAAATTTCCAAAGGTCTAAGGTTATAGGGCAAGAGAGAAAACAGTTTACTTTACTTTTTTGTAGTATGATAAGCCAAAAGACTGTTTATCCATGTTCTGAAAAAAAAATGCAGACATTTCTTGAGGCAATACTTGTCTTTAACAAACAAAGTGAGCAAATATTTTATTACTATAATTATTAACAAGTGTTTTTCTTTTGACCTTTCCATGGGTACAGGATAAAGTGGGTGTTGATTACCCTGAGATCCAGGCTGATATACTATAAAAGTTCCACCTGTCCATGTGTTCTTCCTACCTTGTCCACTCTAGCCCAAAAACAATTTGGAAACATGAAGTGGGTAATATTCGTTTCTTTGGTATGCTTGGTAAGCTTTGCTGAATTGAAAAACTTACCCAGAAGATATCGGCATGCTGGTATGATGTTTTTTTCCCCCTCTCTTTTAAAAATTCAATTTTATGTCTTCATTTGATTGCTCAGATATTGAGTTCATACTGCTATTTTAGAAACACAAAAGCAAGGCTTAGTCCTCAGGGAATTATATGATCCTTCAATAGAATTTTTCAGAGTATCTCCTAGTTTCTGTTCAAACTGTATAAATCTTTTATATTTTCAATTGGATTTTTATCCAAGAATTTCCCAATGAATTATGTTTATTTCATTATTATTGTCTGTAAAAATATAGATAATGTTTGGTGGTTATGGTTAGCAATATTTAGAAGAAATTAGCCACAATAATACCAAAATGGTATTTATGTTGCTACTGATTTTCCATGATTAAATGTTTTGCATGTCCCAAATAATAGCATTCTCTATTCCTGAAATCTCTTCCAATGGAATATAATACTGTAAATATTTACTGATATTACTAAGATTACTAAGTAGAATCTTGTTGACCTCAGCAGATTTCAAAATGCTAAGCAGGCTCATATCAAGTTAGTAGTGGAAATATCAGACAGAAGGCATCTAAACAACTTGTGATAAGAAATGGTAAAACTAATTTGTTTTATTGCCAAGAAGACCCCTTAATATGTCTTCAGATAGCTCCTGGGAATTGCATTACATGTGCTATTCTCTTTTGTTTCATTACAAGATAAATGAAAATTTAAAACACAGTTATTTTGTAATTATTTTATTTATTTTATTGGTCAGATTTGCAAAATTATTAGAGTACATTCTGATGATGATAGGATCTCCTCAATCTTTGCAATATTTGAAATAATTTAGTAATAGTGATTTTTTTTTTACAAGTGAGTAAAATTTGTTCACTACCTTCTTTATAGAAGACCATCCCTGGACCATCAATATTGCCTCTCAAGTATCGAGTAATGATTTTGGTGCCATGTAAGTATTCCAGAAAATTGTGCTATAAATTACACATTTAAATAATAAAATATGCATAGAGATTAAAAATCAGAGTACAGTAATGGGTTGCAATAAAAAAGTATAAAACCACCATAAAATGGCCATTCTTCTTCCCATAAAAAGAAATAAAAATCTTCATGATTCAGTATTTGCTGATATGTCTAATTTTAACAGACTGAGAAGGCAGACCTGGTGTAAATCTCATATCTCAGGATTTATTAGATTCTTGTTTTCACCTTCAGAAGGGAGAATGTCTCTCTTGCTCTAATCATTTCTTTCCTAATGCAATAGAATCCTGAGCATGAAACTCTCAAGGTCAGAACAAACAAGATGAACTTAGAGTCCAGGCACTTCCCAGAGCCTCTCTACCTTCTCCACTGCTTGTAAAATATGTCCCCAGTAAAAGAGAATATTCATAGCTCAGGCTGGTTCTCAGATAATGTTATCTAATTGGGTAATAAAATTTCTGCAATCAAACAACCAGGCTCGGAGAGCACCAAAGAGTCTGCTCCAGGATATATTGCTATTCACAGACTGTTTTCTTAATCACTTGTGCTTTTTTCCAGTCTCTTAGTCTTATTCTCTCAAAGTGTACCACATGCTACACTTGAGGAGGTGAAAAAACTGTCAGCAGATATTCTAGCACTTCACCAGAAATGTGTTGCTAATGAACAATCAGACCCAGAATGTACAAAGCCTTTGGTAAGTGTTTGGACTATATATAGAAATATAGATTAACTAAGTACTTACAGGATCCTAAATGAATCAGTTACCAGAATCAAAAGTTTATTCTTCAAGTTTTGGGGGCTGGAGGTAAAGCCCGTCATCAGTACTTACAGTTCTATTCAGTTAGAGTTATTTGGCATATGTTTAATGGTAAAATAAGTATATTAGCTCCATTCCTAAGAAATCAATTCCCCTCCAAATCAAAATCCTTAGTATTTCTGTCCTTCAAGTTTCCAACCAGGCTGTAATATCTGGCCTGCCATGCTAACTCCCAAAATTGCTTACTCCTGCTCTAAGCTACATTTTATTAACTGGGTTATTAGACACATTACAGCTGGCAGGATGATACACTAATATGGAATATGGATCTAATGTCTCATTTTCCCCCAAACCTGTATCATTTGACATGAATACTATTTATGTAAATCACTGCTAAATGATGCTTATATAAGAGACATTTTTTTTTTTTGTTCTATAGGGTATAGTTTTCCTGGACATACTTTGCCAAGATGAACACTTTTCCAATAAATATGGATTTAATGACTGTTGTGCTAAGGCTGATCCAGAAAGAAATCAATGTGTTTTGTCCCATAAAATTTCAGCAGCAGAAAGCGTTCCTGCCTTTGTTCATCCAAATTCAGAAAAAGCTTGTGAAGAATATAAAAATGACCGAAATGCTAAAGTAGCCGAGTAAGTCAATTGGCTTAAGATTGTAGCTTAGAATAATTAAATCTTGTTTAAGTGAATGACACTAATATAAAATTGCACATGCTGCTTCTTAATTTCATTTATCAAATGCAAAGAATACATAATCTTTATTGACTATTTCTAACAGGGTATTCCTGCGTATGATTTCATTCAACTATCTTTCACTTCTTCCAGGAAGTCACATCTGTTGATGCAATGCAGGGCAGTTAGATAATTTTGGATATAATTTTTATAAACTTTATGCAGAATTGACTTGCGAGGCCAGTATGTGGTACAATTAGTTCACATGGTGTAATAAGATGGAGGTTTGTTGTCACTGTGAGTTGGGGGGTGGGAGCATGAAGGGAGGCTCAGCTAATCTCAATGTATACATGGCTGTACAATAAAGGTTCATTCATTCATTAATTCATTCATGTTAGATCATCTGTTAGTCTGTTATTCTGTTCTGCTAGCCTTGGCTATTACTTCAGTTGTGAAATACAATATTAAAGTGAAAACAAAAACATATGCACAGACATGTATATAAACTAAAATGAAGAGCTTCAACCATGTATTTGCTCAATAATAACAGCATTTTTTAAAAAAAAAAAAAAAAAGCTGCTGCAATGCAAACATAATCCCTCTGTGATCTCTGGCATAACCTTATTATTTCAGGTCTTGTTATTATTTTGCCCATCATCAGTATTGGAAATTTATCCTCATTAGATTATTAGAGAATTGTGGTTTTGACTAACTTAAAAAAAGTTCATCTGCCTTATTTTTTATGTAACATAAATACCATTTCATCAGATTCTAAAGGACACAGATATAGACTTTGAATCTGAGTAAATGAGTTGCATAAAAGTATGCTAGTGATTGATCAAATTTCTCTGATCAAAATCCAGTGAGAACTGCATCTAAAATACATGCTGCTGAAATCTAAGTACAAAGAGTGATAAATTTAAGAAGAGGAAACTTTGAGAATAATTTTTTTTTTTTTAAAAAAAAAGAATCCTTGATCTGTGTTATCCTACACTCAAATTTATCACTAGACAAAAAGTTAGGTTAGATCTATTTTATTAAAATAAATTTTATTATATTAAACCCAATGGATTTTAACCATGCTGTATATATTTTTGATCATCTGTGGATTTAATATTTTTTTCTCCCTTTCTAGCCCTTTTCTGCAATTCTTCCTAAATATTTCCTTTTCCAGTGAAAATAATTTCAAATTAAGAAATGAAAGAGTACTTTGGTGATAAAAAGAAACAAAACATTTTTCTCTTTTTTTTGCAAACACCCACCCACACACATGTTTGTTTTTAATAGATATCTTTATGAGGTTGCAAGAAGAAATCCTTTAATACTAACTGTTGCACTTCTTGGAGCATCTAGAAGCCATGAGAAAATTATGGAAATTTGCTGTGCAGCAGCTGACAAAGATCTCTGCATCCAGGAAAAGGTATTTCACTTTGCATCTTGAAATTTTGTAGAAATAAATTGTAGCATCTATTAATACTGATACTATATTTACATTATTTTGCCACAGTCATTCTACTTTTATTTGCAGGTCTTTTTTCATAATTTTCTCCAATTTTTTATATTTTCTATCCTGCTTCCTATCATCTGCACTATTGAGACATATTTGTCTTTCTTTTTAATGATTATTATTATCTGTCCTTTTTGGTAGGTGCCTATTTAATTTTAAATTCCCACAGCAATTTAGTTTCTTCAAGTTCTATTACTTTATTTAGGGACGTGGTGGCTCAGTGGGTTAGGATGCTGAGCTTGTTGATCAGAAGGTCGGCAGTTTGGCGGGTCGAATCCCGAGTGCCGCGTAACAGAGTGAGCGCCTGTTACTAGTCCCAGCTTCTGCCAACCTAGCAGTTCGAAAGCACGTAAAAATGCAAGTAGAAAAATAGGGACCACTATGGTGGGAAGGTAACAGCATTCCATGCGCCTTTGGCGTCTAGTCATGCTGGCCACATTACCACGGAGACATCCTTGGACAAGCGCTGGCTCTTCGGCTTTGAAACGGAGATGAGCACTGGCCCCTAGAGTTGGAAACGACTAGCACGCATGTGCGGGGGAACCTTTACCTTTACCTTTATTACTTTATTTATTGTAGGGCCCACTAGTTTTTGCTTGAGGCTAATGATATTTCTTCCAATGCATCATTTTTCATTGCTTGGAATCAATCTGTGTAATCTTATTGCAACAGCTAATTAGATGGTCCACAATTTCTTCAGCTTCTTTGCATAGATGACATTTGTTATCTGTTGCTCTTTTCAATTCTGACTTATGTACAAATGTATGAGTTCATTCTAAAGGCTTAATTTTGTGCACCATAATGAATCCCTCTATCTCTTCAATTTTCCTGCATCTAGTCATAACCAAGTAAGTATATGCTTTGCCTACTATTCTTGTAATGTACTGGACATATTATATTTTCCTTCATTATGTCTCTTTTCTATTCTTCACTTGGGTTTGTTTTTTTTGTAAGCCAGTTCGGTCTTTTCAGTACTCAGTAACCCATCCTGGTATAATGGGTTCAGTGTTTCATATTCACTGCCTTCAGATATTCTTCTAATGCCCTTTTTTTATTCTTCAACCATCTGATGTATTTGCAACATTCCACGCACACCTATTTTCTTTGGTAAGTAGAATCTGTCAACATCACTATGAGGATGAAATGATGATTGATTGTCATTATTTTTCTGGTTTTTCTATCCAGGACTTCTTGTCCTGCTTGCGTCCAGGCCATTATTCCAGCTGTGTTTCTAATGTCTGGAATTGCCCAGGCATTAATTGCCTTGATGGTACAACAGTCTTCAACTTATGACCACAATTGACCCCAGAATTTCTGTTGCTAAATGACACAGTTGTTAAGGGAGACTTTCCCGTTTTAATGATCTTTCTTGACACAGTTGTTAAGTGAATCACTTCAGTTATTACTAACATAGTTGATAAGTGAATCTGGCTTTTGCACTGACTTTGCTTGTCAGAAAGTTGTGAACTGGGATCACATGATCCCAGGACACTACAATTGTTATAAATATGAATCAATTGCCAAGCATCTGAATTTTGATCACATGACCATGGGATTCTGCAATAGTCGTAAGTGTGAAAAACAGCATAAGTCATTTTTTAGTGCTATTATAACTTCAAACAGTCAGTCACTAAATGAACAGTTGTAAGTCAAGGACTACCTGTATTTACTCCACTGAATTTGTACTTTAAGATCTTCTTCACTTTCTTGATATATCCACTTCTAACCTTTTTCTTAAGTTTAGTGTACTTGATACTGTGAGCCTGAAGAATGTCAGGTGTTTGTAATGATCATCTTCATCCATTCATTTGATCAGAGACCCTTGATGCTATTTCCATAGGGCATCTTGAGTTCAGTGTTCAGTATTTTTCCCCATATGCTGGTGAGCATGGCTCATTAGTCCAGTCCAAACTTCATTGCAATATCTTGGCTATATATATTGACAGTGTTGAGGAAAATTCTATTTCAGATAATAGTTTTCCATACATCTACAAATCATCCATGCAGAGAAGGTGGGATAACCTGGTAGACACTTTGGATGTTTGATAGCCACCACCTGAGTTATTCAGTATTGTTGACAGAGAAATCATTGCAAAGAGAAACAATAGTAGTGAAATTGAGTCTGTTTGAAAGATTCCTCTCTTAACATTTACTTCTCCCAATCTATCACCGTTGACTTATGATCATGTCTTCCATTGTGCCATCAAACTTTGCACAAACCTCTGTTCTTTCTTCTAACTCCGATTATTGCTAAACATTTGGTTAACAAATCAGTGGCAGGGAGTCTATTCTACATTCAAGTGGGTCTTCCTTCTGTTACAGTTTTTCAAAATCATCTTGTCAATTAGGAGTTGCTCTTTTGCTGTTTTCCTGTTTGGACAGTTTCCTTTCTGCTCAGGTGCTAAGAGCTTGAATGGTCCTTGATGCTCTCCAAGCTTCATTGTTTTCTTGCAGATGTAGTATAATCAGTACTAACAATGTTACTTAGTTGAGTAATGAAATGTGTGCAAGAAAACCACCAAACTCAACCAAAGATCCCTCATTTCAATGCTGAGCTACAAATATTCTCCTTTATTGGCAAATAATGATTTTTTACAAGATGTTGTTGGATTGCATCAGCTACCACACCAGTTAGCAATTCGCAAGTTTTGATTTGTTACTCAATCAGCCAGATGTTCAGAGTGGATTTGGCATTTTTATCCACCTATTAAGCTTTTTCCCAAGAACCTGGGGTATACAGTATAGTTGTTTGGTAGTGTTAGAGGTATTGTTGCAAGATGTAATCTGTTCTGAATAAGGCTGTCTTTTGCAATTGACTGATGGTGAATTTGTCAAAGTTGATGGTGTTGTTCTAGTTGTTTGGAATTATAAGCAAGATGTGTGGAACTTGGTGCAACCTTTACATTCTTTCGCCATAGTCATTATATTTCTTCTTATCTCTCTTTCCCAATCTATTCATTGTCCTTGCCTGAGTAAATATGTTTTATTTTTCTTCTTCTTCTTTTGGTTTGTAACAGGCAACAGAATTCAGACATAAATTCAATGAAATAGTTGAAGAACAGGAGAATACTTGTTTTAATCTGGAGAAATATGGAAAGAATACTTTATATGCATTGTAAGTCTGGTTTATTTGGGATGTGATAGGGAATGAATTCGTAGGAATGTGCATAAAATATGATTAAATTATATGCCCTAGAGTCTAGACCAAGGGTGTCAAACCTCCGGCCCATGGGACGGACGCGGCATGACGAAACCGCACCCACCCCATTGCTGACAATGGGGAAAAAGCTCCGATTCGTCGCGCGATGTCACGTGACATCGCGAGTTTGACATGCCTGGTCTAGACCTTTGGGGCCATCTTTAGTATATGTCAAAATAATATGAATAACATGGTATGGGGGCAACCATTTGAGAATGACTTATACTTGTTTAATAGATTAATAATTTGCTACAATCAGCCTTTTAGACTAGAAGCACAAACTTGCAACTTATAAATGCTATCTTTGAATAACAGAATTTTACAAATCTGAAAGGACTTCACTTATTTATTTTTACTTTCAGGGAAACTGCAGATAACCCCCTCTGAGCTGCTTCATAGTCCCCTTTTCTTTCTGTGGACTGAGAGCGTTATCTAGGCAGATAACTACTTTTAGGGCCTTAACAGATTTAATGATTATTATGTTAATTTTTCAGCCAATGCATTTTTAATACAATTGATCTAAGGACAGATATTGTTCAATTTCCAATATTTTTCAATAGAACAATTGCCAATTGGACTAGGTGCTAACTACTATTTACACCCCTTGTACCTGATGGTGATCTCCCACACAAACACTAAACAGCTTGAACTCTATGTAGTTTTTTTGACATCAACAAAGGTCAAATGGTTGTGACCCACTATTAGCAGTCTCTATTTTTTATGTTTATTAAAGTGACTGATTTTTGAATATGTGAAATACTCTTGGGACTGTAAATTTCAGGAAAGATTCCTATTGTTGTTAAATACTGGTGGTATGCCAAAATCTTTTCCATAATTTGTTTTTGTTTTTGTTTTAAAAAATACATTCATGATCCTTGAGAATTTATTTCAGATTTTTCTTATAGCTCTTTTTAGCTTACTTGCTTTTCTACTGGCAAAGGAGAGGATTCTTCTCAGAGTTCAAATACATCCTTCAAGACAATATGGTTATTTATTTTTCTTATTTTGGAAAACTTCCCATGGGAATAATTCCAACAAAATGTCTTCCCTGGAAATTAATTTTCCTGATGCATGGGGAGCTATGCTGGAGCAATTATTCTTCATTGAAAGAAAAATAGTTGTATCTGTACCAGTGTGATTGTGCAATAAAAGAAACCTAAAGTCCCAGATATGATTGCAAAATAAATTAAAATTAGTACCTTATGCAATTATGGGGATGGTCAGATTTTGAATGGAAGAGTATATGACTCTGTGACATTGCAATTGCTTGTGGAAATACATGGTAGAAATTATTAGAATCTGCTTTGAAATAATCCTAATGCTTTCCTTTGTTTTCCTGTCTAGGAAATTTGTTGAGACACATGAGAAGTTCATCAATGCTAATCAGGAAACTATATCCCATATTTCTAAAAATGTTGTGCACATCTATGAAGAACTCTGTAAGGGGGATTCCCTGGAGGCTTTACTTGACAGAGTAGGTTGTATTCGTGTCTGCTCCTTCAAGCCTATGATATAAAGATATGAGCCTTGACTTTATTAAGCTGTTTTCTTCCCTTTTTTCTCTTTTTTTCTCTTTTTTCTCTCTTTTTTTTCTTTGTTTCTCTTCTCTTGAGTGTTTTTCAAAGCACTCAACCATGCTTTTGAGTGGATAAGATATTTGCTCAATGAACCTTTATCCTATATACTGCAGAAGTCAATAGGTAACTTCTAAAATGTTCTGTCTCAACCCCAAGGATTTGTTTTGTTTTATTTTTTTACTTAGTCTTTTTTTCTAGAACTACCTTTTGAAATTTTCAAATTTCTCTGGTGATTTTTTTCAAACCAAATTTTCTAAATTCTTGAAAATGGAGTTCAACACACATACATACAAATAGATACATTGTGTTATTTTGTTTTCACAACTGAAGATTGATAATACAAACAGATAATAGATAATATGCAGACCCAGGTTCTGGTTCTCCTCAGGCACTGAAGTTGGCTAGCTGATCTTGGGCAAGTCAATTTCTCAATCCCAAACCATCACGGTAAAACTCTTTCTTTAATCAGATTTTTTTTTTTTTTTTTTTTTTTTTTTGCTATGTGAAGTAGGCCAGCACATTGCAAATAAGCAAGTCTACAACCAAGCAAGAAGAAAAAGGAGGAGAAACAGGAAGATAGATAGGAGATAGCTGGGATACCATTTTACAGTACTGAAGAGGGCAGCAATTTCAGTGGGTTAGGTGATGATATAAAATGGGCAGAGTTTATTTAGATTTATGTAGTTCTATTTAAAAAAAAAAAGTTGACCACTTTGATGGACTTTGATGGACAGCTATGTAAAATTACCAAAGACACAAAAAATATGAAGCATATTAATACTGACATCTTAAAAACAGAGAAATAACCTGGTAAACTACATGACCCTCTCTCTGTATGTAACTGACATATAGAGGGTAAAGGAATGAACTCAAATCCTACTTCCACACATCCCTCTAGATGTTTTTACCTAATCATTTTTTCTAGAAACATCAGCACAATACCTCTCTCTTCACTTCAGTTTCCTAGAATGACAGAAGAGGAAAAACTAGTGATTCCCTGCAGGATTAAACAGTTGCAAAGAAAAATAAATAAACATTGTACACCTGTGTGGAAAAAGACTGTTTCAAGAATTATGTGGCATTCTCAAAAATTTGAAATAGATGACACAGATTTATTAACTTACATCAAAGCAAGATCTTTTAAGACTTATGTGTTCACTATTATTAATTTTATTTGGAAAGAAGTCTTGAAAAGTTTTGCAAAAGTCTATAGTTCTTCCAATTATATAACCTGCCTGTTTCCAAAGGCTCAAACTCTCTCTTTTCTTATAGGCATCCCTGTCACAATATGTCTGTGAGCACAAAAAAGATATATCTGCTAACCTTGATAGTTGCTGTGAAAAACCTCTGGTGGAAAGACCAAGCTGCCTGTCTACTATGGAAAATGATGCAAGGTCTCCTGATCTGCCCCCACCATCTGGAGAAATCTTAAATGAGGCAGAAGCATGTAAATTGTATGCTGAACATGGAGATGAACACAAGGAAAGGTACAGTTAGTAGGGCTAGACTGTTTAAAATAATGCAAGAACAAGACTTGTGCTCTGGATATATGGAACAATTCCTACTCTAACTTCAGATACAATAAGGCAATGGGTATTGGAGTATTGGCTGTTTTCCCTTAGTATTATTTTTAAACCTTAAAGCAGCAGCCCTGAATCTCTCTGGCTTTGTAGACCAGCAGGGGAAGGGGAAGAGAGGATGGACCTGCTGCTCACACAAATGAACCTTTGCACATATGCACACTTGCACACTGCTTGTGCAAGTGGAGCTGCACAGGTGTGGGTGTGCTTGCCTGCCGCTTTCACGGCCCAGTTCTAAACAGGTGTCAGCCTGATATTGGACCATGGCCTGGGGAGAATGAGGACCCCTACCTTAAGGAGTTTCTTCTCAAAGAAGATAAAATTATTTTTATCTCATAACTTTATCTTGGTTTCTAAATTAGTTTGTTCAGTAAGATTTAACTGCATTGCCAGCACTGAAACAAGATTCAGTTGCTAGCCCAGTTGAGTTTGTTCATTCAGTGGAGAAAATATTATTATCCTTTGTTTAAAGTAGTAAATTGTTCAAGCAGATGGAGGCCACAAAAGTAAGATGACCTAGAGATAAACATTGGAATTAAAAAGCTAATGAATCTCTCTAATGTAAGACAGGAATAAGAGGCAAAAAGAAAAGAAGCAGAATTAGTAGTTAAGTAGCAAAATAATCTGGCAAACTAACCTGAGAGAGAAAACATGATTCATAGGTGATCTTGGAAAAGATATACATTTAGTAATCCAAAGTATCATTTCCAACTGATATCAAAATAAATGAGTCATGCTATAAAACATAATGGAAATTGACATACAACTGTTTCCTATTCGCACCATAATTTTAAATGGTTGATCCAGAAGGACATCTGCAATATCTAGAATTGTATAATGACAATATTTTTCAAAAATTACTGAAATAATATATTTGAAGAAGAAGGAATATATTGACTCCTTTCTGTAGCTAGCAATATTTTTATCCCATTTTTTATCTGTTTTAGCTTCCTCTTTACTTTAACAATAAATCATCCTGAACTTTCTAAACTGCTTGATCTGGAAATTTTTCATAAATATAAAGTATTGCTGGAAAAATGCTGCAAATTAGACAACAACGTACAGTGTCTGCACACAGGGGTGAGTTCCTTTCTCTATCGGCAGGGTACTTCCTGTTGATTCCCTGCCCACTCCTGCCCAGACATTCCCACCCCCATTAATAATTATTCAGAAAGTGAAAAACAAATTACCAGTTGAAATGCATCCTGTATTAAGTGTCATACATAGAATGGAAGATTTCAGGCTTAAGCAATCCGTGTAGCTGTTTTTGTTTGTTTGTATGGTTCCCTGTTTTGTTTTCATATGTTTTATTTTCCTTCAAAGATAATGCATTCATTACACCAAAAGTCAGGTTTTAGATTATTATAATGTATATTGAGCGGAGCAGCCCTTGAAGAATCATAACTGTTGCAAAGTATAATAGTCAGCTTTCTGGTATTTGTTTTTTTGACTATATTACACAGGCCTTATATATAACACTAGCACTGATTTCATATTCAGGCCAAATATTCAGTTCTTAGTTATTATAAATCCCTAAATATCACTTCTTTCTATTTAAGATAAGCTATTTATCTTTTTATGTTAATTTAGAAGAGTGCTGCAACACGTCTAATCTACAAAATAGGTTCAAAGGATAGGAAAGTGTGGCATAGTATTTTCTATGGCAGTGCTCCATACAAAGAGACTACAGTTGTTGGTGCTGTTTAGTTAATATAAATGGCTTTGGGACCCCTTCTTTAGAATGGAATGAGGCACATTGTATGACATTTTTAAAAAGTGAATAATTGAGTACAGACTTACTCAAAAGTTATGATGACCAAGGCAGGTTTCTGAAGATTTCTGAATTTTGAATAGAGGTGGCAGGAAAACAAATATGGAAAGAAAACACTGCGGAAAGAAAAATCTTAGATCTGAAAGGGATACCTGGCACCAGCCAGATTAGAAGATACCGTTTGTTTGTTCCTTCCCTTATAGTCACAATATTTGCATACTTAATCATTACAGCAAACTTGTTTTTAACAAATCATGATCTTTGCCACTCTTTTCCATTCACATTTCTCTCTAACATGGGCTAAATCCAAAGTTGCCAATTCCAGAGTAAGAGTTGTCTCCTCCAGAGTAAAAATTGTTTATATTTCTCTGGCTTTCTCCCAGCATTATTCATATTGCTTCTTCCTAGGTCTGTTCATTGTTATTGCAGATATTTTATATATATATATATATATATTTTTTCCAGGAAGAACAACTTAAATTATATATTACTAAGATTAAAGATGTTGTGAAGAAAAATTGTGACAATTATAAAGAAATAGGAGGGTACTTCTTCCAAAATGAGTAAGTTTTTCTTTGAATTATTCATTTGCAAATGTTTATTAAACCGAACCATGTGTGGAAGCGGAATTGTATATTTTCAAGGGGATGAAGGAAAATAATATTCCACTGAATGTCTTAAAGTTCTCTTGTACCTGTACAGATTTTCAGTCTTTTTAGAACAGTGTTCAGGAAAGTAATTTATAAAAGTTTTGCAGCCTATGAATAAAAGAGAGGAATCAATTGTAACTACAAATATATTTTAATAATATTAAATTGCTGAAATAGTAAAGTTTCATAGGTATACACAAATTTTAAGGTGCACCAAATGAATAAAATACCAAAATGCTTTGCCCACAAGTTTAAACCATTTAAATAAACATAAAAGTTACTGTTTACTCAAGTGCTTCTCTGATGTCCCAAATAGAAGGCAATAGCTGAGATGTGTTTGCATAGTCAAGATCTTTAGATTTTTGTAGAAAGAGAAAGATTGTTTGAATTTTACTAAAACCCTGGAAATTAATCTTCAGCTTTAGGAAAGCAATTCTTTTTTCCCCTAGCATCCTTTAGTACTTTTACAAACCTGCCTTAATCAACAGCACACTCTTATACATAGTGTCTGTTGGCCTTTTCTTGCAGATATTTGATCAAGTATAGCAAAATTATACCACAGGCTCCAACTTCAAATCTGATCAAGATCACCAGAAAAGTGGCAAAGGTTGCTGAGAAATGCTGTAATTTAGAAGGTGATCACCAAGTCTCATGTGCTGTAGAAAATGTGAGTATTTTTTCCACCAAATATTCTGTTCTTTTGCTTTCTATTCCATTTCCTCCTTTAGCAACACACCACAAGAAAAAGTCCTTAGATGTTCTGAGTGGAAGGAAGGGCTGTGTGGGTTTCCAAAGCTAAGTTCTTCCCCTGGGCCAATATTCTATCTGCTAGTAAACTCCAGTACAAAGCAGAGTCTTCCACAAGCATCTCAGCAAGCAACAAAAGTTCTATTAAAGGCTCTAAAACTGGATTGAGGGCAGAAAAAAAATCTTAAATAAAATCTAAACAACTAAGGGATTAGTTACAAATCTTCTTAATGTCTATGACAGTGATCTAATCCTAATCCTTAGGTAATCAAAACATATTCACACCTCTGTTGTTCCTAATTTTTCCTCATTTATAGAGCTGTATATATTCCCTTGATGCTCATAACTCTGTAAATTCTGGGGAATCTTATATTTCAGTGCAAATAATTTAAATATTACCACTTGCAATGCATACTGAAATATGCTTTTCTAAAATAATACTCCATTACATGCTTTTCTGATGTATCTTTTTAAAACATCCCTCTTTCAAATTAGTTAATACAGTGTTCCTGACTACCTTCCATTTTGTTTTAACTCAAAAATCCATTTTCAAAATATTTTTATATCCTTATTAGAAGCTGTGTATTCTCAGTGGAGAAATATTAGCTTTCAAAGGCAAAATTATGATTTTGTCTTTTTTATATTTCATTTATGAATAAAAGTTATAAATTTATAAATCGGAAACCTTAAAAAATAAGCCAACAGATGAAACATTTCTCTAAAGCAATTTACTGAGTCAGCTTAGTAGATGCAATTTTGTTTCCTGTTATTCTCTTGGGATGGATGGAGATCGATGGAGAGAAAGACAGGTAGACAGACAGACTGAATCAGCAGTTATCTATGGCACATCTCAATGAAATTTATGCTCTAAGAAGGAAGGAGAATGTGATTTTGGACTTTCAGAGAAAAAAGCTATTAATTTAGCAAGTGTTTCATTTGAACTACCTTTTATGCAACCTTTTTAGCACCAAATAAAGCATAAATCTTAAAACATTATGTGCATAGCATTCATCTTACAGTAATCATATCATGCAACTGAAGAACCTCATAGGATATTTGTTCCTCTCTCTCTCTCCTCTCAGACGGATAAAGTGATAGGATCCCTATGTAAATTTCACAAAGAACATTTCATAAACAAACAACTTTGCAATTGCTGTGATTCCCCCTTTATCACACGTTGGGAGTGTATCAGTAACTTAGGACCCGATCCACTATATGTCCCTCCTCCATTCAAACCTAAAGTACTGGATGCTCCTGAAAATTTGTGCTCACCCAATGAAGAGATTGTGCAGGAAAATAAACAAGGGTAAGAAAACAAAGTTCTTTTAATTTGATGTCCTGTTACAGGTTTTACATCAAACATACCATGATATGTCATTCTTCTGCAGTTCCTCAATGCATTCTATTGTATTCTAGTCATGATTTTATTTAGATACCTGCCATATCAGTCTCCTTTCTTAGGACACTTGCCTTCTCAAAATGTCTTTGGTGATTTATCTTGCAGCATTTTTTTTCAGCCTTTTTCATCTTTTCTTCTGCTAAAATTTCTAGTTTTATCCTTGGGAGTTTACACTAAGAAAGTACATATTAAAAAAATAATTTTGTATATGCATGAACTTATATATTTCTCATTTGGGGGAACTAGAAGAGAGTGAAATCATAGTAGCTCCTAGTTTCAACAGAGAATTTAATAGTTATTGTTTGTCTTGCAGTTTGCTTAGTGACTTGATAAAATCCAAACCTAATATCTCAGATGAAACGCTTGCCGCTGCAATTGAAGCTTTCCGTAGTCTCCAGACAGATTGCTGTGCAGCTGAAAACAAAAAGGAGTGCTTTGACACAAAGGTATATCTGAAACAGAAAAATGCATGGGGAAAGTTTAAGAAAGTGTTCTTCCTTATTGCTGCCTCAAAATTTAAATTTTTCTATTTCAAATTAGCACCAATTTGGTGCAGTAAGTGATCACTCTTACAGTTCTCAGTTCGCATGGCTATATGTAAAAGAAATAGGAACAGATGTAAGGATTTCAGCCCTAATTTCCTCCTTCTTTTATATGAAGAAAAATGTTTAAACCAGTATATTATAAATGTTCTCCTAGAGTTCTGTCAACCATTCACCCACATTTATTATTAAGGACTCTGTGACTATTGTAGGAAAGTTTACCGTATACTATGCTGGTTTATGGGGGTAAGAAGACCTCCATGACATCTATCTTAGTGTTGATTTTTGAGTAGTTTTAAATTATGTGTGTGTGTGTGTGTGTGTGTGTGTGCGTGCGTGCGTGTTAAGTGTTTGTTAAATATTTTAAAATACCTTGCTAGGCCCCAAACACGGGACAAATCTTATTGCCTGTTTCAGCCTAACCCAAGGCCACCCACAGGTTGTAGTCACAACAGTGACAGCTCATATTTGTGTAAATTTTTTGGATTGCTAACAAAGAATTAAAGGGAAACTAATATGGCCATTTCAAATTCATTTCTTCTCATCAGTCAGCCATACCCTTCTGAGATTAGAACCTGGGCCAATTGCACATTAGGTGTTTTTCTATCTTGATGGCGCCCCCACAGCATGAATAAACAAGATGATACCTCTCGCCTACCAGCCATTTGGAAACCTGCCTTGATTGACAGATGAGTCCCAACCATCAAGAATGATACCAGACCCAAACTCATGATAACATCACATGACATCACCAACACACAACCATTCAAAAAGCAAATCTGAACCCACAATGATAACAACACACAACCACAAAACAAAAACCTAACTACAGCTGCAACATTAGCCACTTTAAACCCCTCCAAACCACACAATAAGCAAACTGACACCCACTATAAAAACATGGCACCACCACAAACACGGAGCCTAACAAAAGCAGCACAACTCACCAGTTCGGGTCTAAGGCTAGCAGCTGAGACCAGCCCATCCACTCAAAATACATCCCCACCCAATCAGAACACAGCCCCCATTCAAAACACACTTCCACCCAATCAGAACACAGCTAAGCCCCCACCCCATCAGAGCACACCTCCACCCCATCAGAATTCAGCCAAGCCTCCACCCACAGAACACATCCCCTCTGGCAGTTTAAAAAAGAAAAAACAGCCACTATCACACACTTCTCCCAGAACGAAGCTGCTTGTTAACTCTTTTTAGATTACCTTGCTAGGCCCCAAACATGGGACAAATCTTATTTCCTGTCTCAGCCTAACCGAAGGCCATCGAACAGGCAGTAGTCACCACTTGTGACAGCTCATATTTGTGTAAATTGGTTTTGCTAACAAAGAATTAAAGGGAGACTGATATGCATTTCAAACTTATTTGTTTTCGTCAGTCAGCCATACCCTTCTGAGATTTGAACCTGGGCTGATTGCACACTAGGCAGTTGTTTTCACCTTTAGGCCACAGGATCTCTCTCGCTTTGTTAGCTGAGAAGCAAGGGGGATATGTGTCAAATGCTTGTTAACTCTTTTTAGATTACCTTGCTAGGCCCCAAACATGGGACAAATCTTATTTCCTGTCTCAGCCTAACCGAAGGCCATCGAACAGGCAGTAGTCACCACTTGTGACAGCTCATATTTGTGTACACATGCACACGTATATACACTCACACACATATATAGATGTGTGACTTTATGTATAAAGTGACTTTATCTATAATGTCACACAGCTTCACATGTTCTGTATCTTCTTGTAGAATAAGAAACTGACAAACCTAAGAAGCGTGTCCCATGATTATGAGGATAGAGGTTTGGGAGGGCTGTTAGGAAGAACATAGTTAATTTATTCAACTGGGTGAAGATTTGTGTGATTTACTTTGTTCAGTAATATATATATATTGTTCAGAATATATATTTATATATATATATTCAATTTCAGGGTCAAAAACTGGTTGAAGACATCCAAAATGATCATATAATTCAGTAATTTTCTCAGGTGAGCTAATACAGAAATATATTCAGTGTTCTAGTGATTTTGTAATGATGCTTGAATGGGATTGGAAAATACAAATGTATGAATAAACCTATATCCAGTCATGATATTCTTCAGATTAAGGTAACATGACTCCTCAGTCTCTTTAAATATATCCTTCCTGAAAAATCCAAAGTGAATTAATTTATTTTCCATATTCTCAAAATCTTTTTGTTTAAACTAATATTTTCTCTTTGTGTTTGTAAAAGACCATAACAAAAAAAATGTTGAATTATCTATTTATCCAACTGCCATAATTTATGTTGGAACACATAGATTCTTATACAGTGTCATAGTTATCTTTAGCTCCATTGCCATTTGCAATATTATCTCCAAAATATGTTTCATGAAAAACACTAGCAATGGGATTATCACTAAAACATATTTCTTCCATAATCTCTCTCTCAAATTCATTTTCTCACCTTAATTATTTTTCCTTAATTCTTGAGAACTGTATTTAAATATTCTATATCTATATCTTTGGTACTAGAAATAACAAATTCATCCTATTCTTTTTTGTAGCTTCCACAATGGAAGAATGCTGGAGATAAAGAATCCAAATGTTCCCAAACATCCTTGGTTGCTGCTTTCATGTCAACCTTCTAACACCAAGGACAACCAATTCTGCTGTAAAAATTACTTCTTATGAAAGTGTGACAATCTTTAAAATGAAAATGAATAAAGTCTTTAAAAGGAGACTTAATGCTAAAAAGATATGCCATCACATGCCTCTGATTATTTTTTCCCATATATGGATGTGTGTGTGTGTGTTTGTGTGTGTGTCTGTTTGTGTTTGTGTGTGTATGTGTGTGTGTGTGTGTGTGTGTGTGTGCAAGAGATAGTATGAAAAAGAGAGAATGAAGAAAATAAAATTCTGGGTGCATTGAGAGGATCCAGTAATCAATACATCAAAAATAAGGTAACAATTTTTGATGCTAATTTTAGAGAGAACTCCCAGTAGTTTTAAAATGTGGAAATACTTTGCCATAGGCTTTAAATAGTTCAGTTATCTGTGTGGTGGAAATCCTTTTAAATGAACAGTCCCAATACCTATTTTTAAAAATGGAAGATAATATATCTGGTGAAAAGTCATCCACATCCCCAAATAACACTCTCTCACACACACACAAACACAGACCCACCAAAAATCTCTTCTAATATGATTCATGCTTTAATAGTCATGTGTAACTAAGATTCTCATTTTGATATGGAAGAAAACAGAAAAATCTTATGTTCCATGTAGTCTTTAAGGTGAAGTAAAGCTACATCTGTAATACATACATACTCATTATCCTATTTATTTTGGAGTTAAAGAGATGGTTAAAAGATGAAATAAATTGTAAGCAAAATAAACTGGAAACAGGACATTAAAAATCTTTTAATTAAAGTATTGTAAGTTGATACCAAAGCCATATTCCTATATTACTTACTATATTTTCCCACAGCTTTCTATCCTTATAAGCCAGTCTTATATCATAGTCACAGATCACTTCAAATGTGATCTTTTATTATTTAAATATCTAATATTCCCCTCTTTGCGATATCTTATTAAGTTAATGCATCACATTTTTCTCCAGATTTCCCTATTCTTTCCTATCTATATTTTTTCAGGAATTTGATTCTGATTGGGTTTTTCTATATGTCAGCCCTATAAGGTTGACCAATGCCATATAGATCAAAACCTCATTTACTGTAACATCTACAGTAATAAAATCCTAGTTGAATACCTATATTTCCACTATTTTATTAGTGAAGGAAATCAGTTTAGAAGCTGGATTAAGTAGATACATTTTTGCCTGATGTATCTATAAGGAATCAGTTTACAACATTTTTTTCCTAGGGTTGATAATTTAATTATATATAGGCATCAGCATGGCTTTCAAAAAAAGAAAGTCCACTTTTATTGTGGATGTTAAAAAGATTCCTGAAATCCAAGCAAGGAAAGAGATAGTTGAATCTCTTCCTTACACATGCTATATTTCTCTCATCACTGCTCAGAAGAACAATGCTGATGATAAATGAAAAGGTAATCTATTTTTGAAGTTTATTGTGAACATTAAACAAATAAATGTTATATTCAAAATAGGATTTCTTATATGAGAAGTTACAGAAGTTTCAGGCTGATTTCCTATTTCCCCCACAAACTAAAGCTCTAGCCAAAGAATTCCCCTTAAAAAATATGTACAAAGATTCAACCAATTCTGGCTGATTAAGATAAAACTTAATCTCTTAGATGAAATAAAAGACATGCTATTTTACAGATATTCTTAAAATATATAATGCAGAAGTTAATATCTACTTATATATTTTATAACATGGATTTAGATTTATTTATTTATTTATTTATTATTTAAATTTATATACCGCCCTATTCCCATAGGACTCAGGGCGGTTTACAGGGAGAATTAAAATACATAGCGTACAAAAATTAAAAGCAGTTAAAAACTATGATTAAATTAAATTAAATTAAATTAAATTAAATTAGTTAAAACATCTCAGTCTGGGCCAAACAGCTTGAAAAACCAGGTTTTCAAGATTATCACTTAGCTTCCCATCTATACCTGACACTGCACAATTTATTGTATAAACACCAAATGAGACCACTCAGCATAGTGATTTTACTTGTATTTGTGTGTTTATTAATTTTTTATCGTTTTCTTGATACTGCAAAATTGTCCAAATAACACAAAGTGCTACTCTTCTCCCTTAATCATAGATGGTTTCCATTCACCATGTAGCCAATAGATATAAAAAATATCTATATGTAAAAATAACTTGGCAAGCCCTCACGCTGATGGGATTTTCTGACATGGGATATAAGGTGCACTTGTTTAGAGAACAAATCAGTCACTACCTATGTGATAGAATTTCCTGAGCTTTCAGGGAGTTCTACAATAAAGTCCACAGAGATCTCTTTCTAGTGCTGATGGCTCATCTGCCATTTGAAGGAGTCCTGAGATTTTCCCTTGCCATCGCTTGCCCGAGGAATAAAATAGGGCAACTTGCAACATAACTTTCAATGTCCTTTTTGAGGGATGGCCACCAAAATCGTCTTTTTACTAATTGCAGAGTTTTTACAAAGCCAAAGTGTCCAGGCACTTTGGAGTCATGGCTCTTCCCCAGAACCATCAGCCTTTAACTTTCCAGCCCATAAAGCTTTGTTCCCATCCAAGCCAGTCCATCTCAGATTGAGCAGACATTCCCATAACTTTGAAACCAGTTTTTTCTTTTAGTGCAGCTTTAAGGACCATAGTCACTTCATTGTCCACTAAGAGTCTCCCTTTCATCTATGCTTGGATGGTTATTTGGGCAGACATTTGGTTGGATGGGAGCATCAGTTTGATTATTTCCACTTTGGAGCAGTTGTATTGAGGCATCTGTGACAGGGCATCAGCTAGAAAAGTTTTATTTCTCCAGGAGGTAGCATAAAGTTGAAATGGTTAAAATATTGTGCCTGCCCTTGCTTAGGAGACAGTCTCCATGAGGTTTTTAATGCTTCTAAGTTTTCATGATCAATCCATACTTTGAAAGGCACTTTGCTCCCTTCCAGGAAATGCCTCCAGGATAGAAGCGCCCACCGCACTGCATAAGCTTCCTTCTCCCATACTCCCTACCTTTGTTCAGTCTCTTTTTTAGAGGTATAAGATTAATCAAAAGAACTTCTACTGAGGTATAGTGGATGCAGTAAAGTGGGGCAAAATCTAATGGTCCTGTGCAAACCACAAAGCAATTCTTCCCATTCTAAAAACCCACCCCCCCAACCTGTCCACCATCAGTCAATGTGATGCCACAAGGTTGTTTTGAGACTGCTGAGGCATAAGGCAGATAACAGGTCATTCTCAGGGTGTAGCAACCTTGGAACCGATCCTGGGCCCTGTCTAACAAAATGAATTTCCGTGTAGAGAAAAGTAAAGTTTTACACTTAGACAAGGAAAACCATTTCTACATGTATAAATTAGGTGAAATTCAACTGGAAAAAATAATTGTGAGAGAGATCTTAGAGGCCCAGTGGACAATCACTTTAATATAAGCAAATAGTGTGCAGCAGCCGCCGCCAAAAAAAAACCAATGCCATCATAGGCTGCATTAACAAAGGGATAGAACAAGATCACATGAAAAGTCAGTACCACTTTATAAGGCCTCGGTAAGACCACATGTGGAATACTATATCCTGTTTTGATCATCACAATATATATAAAAAAATCTTGAGCTTTTGTAGAAAGTGCAAAGAGTGATTAGGGACTAGAGGTTAAAACATTTGAAGATGGGTTGCAGGAAATAGGTATGTCTAATCTAATGAAAAGAAGGACTAGATAATGCTTAAATAAAATGGTTATTTTATTTCTAAAGAATGCATCAAGTGTGCCAATCAAATTGGGGAAGTATCCATCAAATGGTTTTGGAATCCTAGATTTGTTTATGGTCCAAATATGTATAGAAATTGGCCTTGCCATGTTGTATTTTGGAAATCAATGTTTTATGATCAGGTAGAGGTAGGTGATTATATATAATAATAATAATAATAATAATAATAATAATAATAATAATAATAATAATAATAATAATAATAATAATAATAACAACAACAACAACAACAACAACAACAACAACAATAACAATAATAATAATAATAATAAAAGTTGGAAGGTACCTTGGAGGTCATTTAGTCAAACCCCCTGCTCAGGAAGGAAATCCTATACCATTTCAGACAAATGGCTGTCCAGTATCTTCTTAAAAACTTCCAGTGTTGGAGCATTCACAGCTTCTGGAGGCAAGTTGTTCCACTGGTTAATTATTCTGTTAGGAAGTTTCTCCTTAGTTCCAGGTTGCTCATCTTCCCCATTCTTAATTGTACTCAAGTTAAGTAATATATACATAATATCAAATCAAATATAATTCAGTAAAATATCCATATAATCAGTCAATATATAACTTAATTCCTTCAGAGGTTGTGGGTACTTCATCATTGGAGGTTTTTAAGAAGAGACTGGACAGCCATTTGTCTGAAATGGTATAAGGTGTCCTGCCTGAGCAGGGGGTTGGACTAGATGACCTCCAAGGTCCCTTCCAACTTTATTATTATTATTATTATTATTATTATTATTATTATTATTATTATTATTATTATTATTATTATTATTATTATTAATTCTTCACTTATTCTTCTGTTTAAAATTTGAGTAAAACTGTATACATTTTAGCAATTACATGTTCATTATTTGTACACAATTCTCTTTTAAACTCAGTTTTATAATGTTCAAAACCATATATTCTTTGTCTACTTTAAATCTTTATATTCCTTGCCACCAATTCTTTTCTTGATTTTAATTTACATTCCCTTTGACAAAATTCAAGTATCTTATGATAAGTTAGCCGCTTGTGTTTGCCCATTATTTCTTGTGTGTAAAATACTTCTTGTGCTGACACAGGGTTTGGGGCACAACCTGAGTTTCTATATATTCCATATTCTTAACATGGCACATCTAATATAATATTTTTTTACAAAAATCTACATTAAGTTTCACTTTAAAAAGGTAAAGGTAAAGGTTCCCCCGCACATGCATGCTAGTCGTTTCCAACTCTACGGGCCAGTGCTCATCTCCATTTCAAAGCCGAAGAGCCAGCGCTTGTCCAAGGGCGTCTCCGTGGTCATGTGGCCGGCATGACTAGACGCCAAAGGCGCACGGAATGCTGTTACCTTCCCACCATAGTGGTCCCTATTTTTCTACTTGCATTTTTACGTGCTTTCAAACTGCTAGGTTGGCAGAAGCTGGGACGAGTAACAGGCGCTCACTCTGTTACACAGCACTCGGGATTCGACCCACCAAACTGCCGACCTTCTGGTCGACAAGCTCAGCATCCTAACCCACTGAGCCACCGCATCCCTTAAGTTTCACTTTATGGTACTATAAATAACCGTACCATCCAAGTCTCACATTTTTCTTTCACCAAAAGTCTTCTTTTTTTCTCAGCAACACCTACTTTTTCATCCAACAGCAAGTTACAAAGTAGAATTTCAATTTCTGGACCTTTTGTAATTAGTCTGGCTGTACTTTTCCTTCCCTAGCTTAATGCCAAATATTTTAATTTTCTTTTCAACTTCAAATACAAATCTTCTAATATCTTTGGCCCTTATTTATAAAAACTACATGAATAGCTGTAATGAGGCATAATGAAAAAAGGTTTAATTAAGTCTCAGATATGTTAAGTGGGATAGAACTTAGTGTACAGGCCTTTTTAATTTAATGTGATGTTCCAAGCAAAGTACATGTCCAATTAATTATTACAGGAAAATACTAGTAGGCAGATTAATGGTTGTAGTTAATGTGTGAAGTAATTTAAGACTCTTATGGAGTACTAAATGAAGTTATTAGAGGTTATTATGCTATCCTAACAAACTGAAGTACATGTTCTACAGAAATAATTGGTGATTACATTGGTAATGTATAAATAGATAACATAAAAAGGGAATAAATGCTAATTAAATTATTATTTATATCTATATGTGATGAAAGTTGAAACTGTTATGTATCTGATATTTGGGAGCATAGTAGTTTGAGTGATTGGACACTGAGTTGGAGGTTAGCAAGCCCATGTTCAAAAACTGAGTGCTGCCATGAGATGAGGTGAGCTCCTATCTTTTGCTCCAGCTTGTGCTGGGGACATGAAAGGACCCCCCAATTGGGCCTCCCCCAGGTGACAGTGATGTCATCAGCTAATCCTTTCAACCTGGAAACACCTCAGCCAGTGGTGGGATTCAAATATGTGAAAAACTGGTTCTCTGTGTGGATGCTGCTTCTGGAAGTCCATTCTGGGCCTGGGCAACAAAAAATATCTACCAGTTCTGCTGAACTAGTGCAAACCGGCTGAATCTACCACTGACCTCAGTGCTTCTGACACAAGTGCAAATGTGATATTATCTGATACTAATCATGATGGTATGACTATGAAAAACATGTGTTCTGATATCACAGTGCAAATATCAACCTTTCATACTTGAATTCTGATGTCATACTAAGTACATAAGACACATGGTTTTCATCATGTCACAATACATTTCATCATTTATTCCCATTTCCCTCCCATCTACAGATATCTATGACATCAAGAACTTGAAATATTTTCAAACAATTAAAATCCCAGTTTCAACTAGAGCATGTTGATTTTTTGTGACCATCTGTTTAAAATTTTCAAATTGAGAGTCCATGTTATTAATTTTTTTATTCATTTTATCAAGATCACTTTTCATCTCCTCATGATTTCTCATAGATGCCATGTGAGTATCAATTGTCTCTTGGATTGCTTGTAGTGTCGCTTATGTTTCCCTTTGGAAGTTGTTAGCCTTTTCTTGTTGAGGCATTGTATCAATTGATCCCTGATAAACTGGACTTGCAGAAGCAGAAGAGGGAGCAGAAGTTACTTTTTTCCAGCTTTAGATAGATTTGGGATGCTTATGTTTATCTTTGTGTGTGTGTGTGTGTGTGCGTGCATGCACGCATGCACGCATGGGTGGGCGAGGGGAGGTCTCATCCCTTGCAGCCCTGCGCCCGCAACAGAGACCTTCTGCAATGGCAGGTTGCAAACTAATGAAAGCTATTTTCTGGAGTACTTGTTACTTTGTTTCAATATGCCGTCGATCGCATGGCACCCTGCCCCCCTCAGCTCCCACCCCCAGCCCTGTGAAATGTTGCAAGAAGTTCCCATGAAGAAATAGGAGAGGAATAATAATAATAATAATAATAATAATAATAATAATAATAATAATAATAGAACAAAAGGGGGGGGAAAGAAAAAAATATAGTGTCAAAATTGTAATCCAAAGTGTTCTGCTAGTATAAGTTTCTTGTTATTCACTCTGTCTCAAAACAGCTTGTAAAAATTTCAGGTCAAGCTGTATTTGTAACCAGAAAAGTCAGATGACTTCAAAACAATTTTTAACTATCCCGTAGAGAAAGACAACCCCCCAAAAAACTTCTCTTTTCCAGCCACAATCTCCAGGACTATAGATTCCAAGTATATTAAACAGTTTAAACTGTAAACTGTGTCTGGGTGTCTAGCCAAGTTCTGGGGCTCCAGTCATAATAGCTTGATAAGGTTAAGGATAGAAGGCTAGATGTAGTTCTTAATGTTGCCACTAGATGTCCATTCCAGCCAAACTTTAAAAAGTTTACAAAGTTATAATCCAATAGTTTCCAAACAAAAAATGGGGGGGGGGATTATAAATGTAAAAGCTTCCCAAGACATCCTTTTTCTGTCTCTCAATTATCTTCACGATGTTATTATAAGTCACTTTTAATTTTCCCCAAAGCTAAAACCACCGCTTATGGTTCAGAAGGGAAGAGTAAAAGAAAAATCCCCTGCCTCCCTATAGCTTGTGGATTTCTTGCTTTTGGGAGCTTTTTCCAGAACTGGTATTTTCACTTTTAGAGAGGTAAGGAAAGTTGTCTCACTCAGATCAGCTGTTTTGCTTTCCGCTTATTTGTGTTCTTTGTCTCTGATGATCAGCAGCTTCTGGCTGGCAGTATGGGTGTGGCCATCCTTTCTTCCTGCCAGTCCTGAGGGCTTTTTGGATGACCCATAATCTACAGGGCAACCTTTGGTCCTTTTAGACCCCCCCCCCAGTAAATAGAAATCGGGCATGGGGAATGGAATCTTGTTCCCCTGCACCCATGTCATTGTGACATCACCCCACCTTTACATCTCTTAATGAAAATTATCATCCCTTAGGAAATTTCATTTGATATAATCATTTTAGAAATGCAACAATTTGGGCATTTCTCTAAGGAATTTTAAACTGGAAGGTTTAAGAGTGGTTAAGATTATTACAAACGGTTCAGAATGGAAATTAGCATTTTTAAAAAATAATATTTTTTTAAATATTCTATTTTATGGTTTTGTTCTCTGTATCTCAGAGTCACTTTTTGTGAGATGAAAAACCATATAAATGTGATGCATAAATTTATCATCAAATTTTTTTTTTTTTTTTTTTTATTAAAAAGTTTTTCAATACATTTTAATTATAACATCCCATTCCCCACCCCTCCCCCACCCTCTCCCACCCTCTTACCCTCCCTCTCCCCCCTCCCCCCCCGGACTTCCCAGAGCTGGATACAAGGTATAAAAAATAAGATAACCAATCATAAACACCCATATGCTAACAATAATAACCTATTAACTCTCTCGCGCTTTAGCTCTTATAAATTGACTACAAGCAATATACTTATTCAAATGCTAAATAAAACTTTTTAGTCCCATATTTATTCTGGATGTAATCAATCCATTTCTTCCACTCCACAATATATCGTTGTTGAGTATGGTCTTTCAAATATGCTGAAATCTTTGCCATCTCCGCCAGGTTGGAAACTTTTAAAGTCCATTCCTCTAAAGTCGGCAGTTGTTGCTTCTTCCAATATTGGCCTATTAAAAGTCTCGCTGCCGTAATTAAGTTCAACATCAAATTAATGTCCAACACAGTAGTATCAGTAATAATACCCAGTAAAAACAATTGCGGACAAAACTTTATCCTTTTCTTAAATATCTTCTGCATATTCCACCAGATTTTAATCCAAAATGGTTTGATCTTTTTGCAAGTCCACCATATATGAAAATACGTTGCGTCTTCGCCACCACATCTCCAACATTTAGGCTGATAGTTTGGATACATACTTGCTAACTTTCTAGGATCTAAATGCCATCTGTAAAACATTTTATAAAAGTTCTCTCTTAAATTTTGAGCTTGCGTAAATTTCACATTTCTCACCCAGATCTTTTCCCAAGTGCCCATTGTGATGACTTCCTGAATGTTCTGTGCCCATTTTATCATACAGTCCTTAACAATTTCTGTTTCTGAGTCAATCTCTATCAATGCAAGATATATCCGTTTGATATGCGCTGGTCCCTGATTTCTAATTTGTTTTACCAGATTTTCATCATCCCTCAAAAAACCAATCTTCTGATCTTCTTTCCACCTGGCTTGTAATTGTCCATATTGAAACCAAGTTTGTACAATCTTTTTTTCTCGTAGAAGATTGTATGACTTCAAACACCACACATTCCTCTCCAAAGTCAAAATTTCCTTATATGTAATCACATCATGTTTAAATCCAACATTTATGTTCTCTATTGCGTGTTTGGGTATTGCCCATAACGGTATCTTATAATTTAATTTTTGTCTGTGCTTTTTCCAAACTCTCAACAAAGCATACCTCAAAATATGCATTTTAAAAACATTATCTACCTTTTTGTCATATAGTAAATATGCGTGCCAACCAAATAACAAGTCATGCCCTTCAAGATTTAAGAGTCTCCCCTGTGTCAAATTAATCCAATCACTTATAGCTGATAATGCAGCAGCTTCATAATATAATTTAAAATTGGGCATTCTTAGGCCACCTCTTTCGCGTGTATCCTGCATAATTTTAAATTTGACCCGTGGCCTTTTCCCTGCCCAAACAAATTTATTGATACCCTTCTGCCACTCCTCCAAATTTGAATCCTTTTTGAGAATGGGTATCATTTGGAACAAAAATAAAAATTTTGGCAGAACATTCATTTTTACTGCTGCAATTCTTCCCAATAATGATAGTTGTAATTTTTTCCAACTATCCAATTCTTTTTGCACTTTATTCCATAACTTTTCATAATTATTTTTATATAATTTAACATTTGAGGGTGCTAGATATACCCCCAAATATTTAACCCTTTCAACAATTTCAAATCCAGTTAAGCTTTCTATAAAAACCTTTTGTGATACTGTCATATTTTTAGATAAAATTTTAGTTTTTTGTATGTTAATCTTAAATCCAGAAACTTTCCCATATTGAAATATTAACTCCATCAATTCCATAACAGAATTTTCTGGGTGTGTCAAAGTAATAACCAGATCATCCGCAAAAGCCCTCAATTTATAGTCCTGATCTCTTATTTGAACTCCCTTAACTATTTCCGAATTCCGTATTTTAATCAGTAATATCTCCAATGTTAAAACAAATAATAAAGGTGATAACGGGCAACCCTGCCTCGTACCCTTTTCAATATTGCATATTTCAGTCAAACTATTATTAACAATTATTCGAGCTGTTTGCTTCTGGTATATTGCCCTAATTGGTTGTAGAAATTCATCCCCAAAATTCATTTTATCTAATACTTTCAACAAAAATTTCCAATCCAATTGATCAAAAGCTTTTTCAGCATCCAAAAAGATCAAT